>JAQZBX010027549.1:0-28304 GCA_029593785.1 Cabassous unicinctus | reverse complement strand
TATTTCTCCAGTTCTGGCATTTAACCTAAGAGGAATATTTCCCTGAGTGCTAGTACTTTTGATGAATGGAGGAGGGAAGAGTTTCTTCTATATGCCATCTTTTTCTCTGGGTGTTTCTACTAAGGCAGTTTGCCCAAATCTTTAGTTTATAGAACAGTGAGTTTGGGTGGCTGCCACTTAGCAGTTCTCCCAGAGTCATTTTCCCAGAGGGAGCTGAGCCTGGGAAAGGAGCAAAGGTAGGATTCCCTTTAGTTGCTGAGTTGCAAGCTTTTTCTTTTTTTTAGTAGAAGAAACTGCAAACCTGCCACCTTGTTGACTCCTTCTAATTTCATCCTAAAACACTTCTAAATATAGCAGCAGATCCCATTCCTTGGCAAGGAAAAACCTGGGGACCTTTTCCAAGGAAAAGGAACAGTGTAATGTTGGTGTGAAGATTTCTACTTTTACTGCTGGAACTTGTTTTAATTCATAATAACCCTTTCTTCTCCAAAATGCTATCTGGCTTAGGTTTGCAACTCTTCTTAACAAATAGAGGTTAGGGAAGCTAAGCCATGAGCAAGCATCATTAATTTAGCATATTACTATCTTAGCCTCTCCATTTTCTGTAACTTTAAGTAACTTGAAAGTTTTATGCAATTTTAAATAATACATAAGTATCACCACTTATTAACCAAAGTAATTAATTAAATTACCCACATTTTTATAATTTTAATTGTTTCCTATAGTTTGCACAAGTTTCCCAGATATTCTTGTTAAATGCAACTATTTGCTGTTAAACTAGCCCTTAAGACAGAGAACTTTCTACACAAACTTCTAACTACTTGTTTTCATTAAAAAAGAAGAAACAAAAAACAATTTGCCTGAACAATTCCACCAATTAGGTATTTCTATAGGAAATATTAGTAATATGAGAAAACTTTAGAGATGACCAAGTAAATTAGAAGTGGGAATTGATCCCTTCTTCATATGAAGGTGTTCTTGTTAAATAAAGGTTGAGATTTTAAGAAATATCAAACAATAACCTATGAAATGTATTTCCTTAATTTATACTTTTCCACTTGTAGCAAAATTTCCCCATACAAACATGGATAGATTATGCATTAAATAATATTTAGAAAATTCCTGTAAAGGTCCAGGGTATTATAGATGCAGGACATGCAAAATTAATAAAACCCTTTCCTACTTTTACAGCTTAATGGGTGACAAATAAATGACAATTAATTTTTAAATGTTATGGACATGAAATAATGATAGTATTTTGGGAAATTCTGGTTCAGGAAAAGGTGGAATCCAAACCTATAGATGCCATGAAATTTACAAAGAGGTCAATGAATCTTAGAGCTATGCTCAATAACTGAGGCAAAATAGGTTTGTCATTATGGAAACTTCAGGGATAGGGAGGGATGTGCCTGGAAGCCTGCAGTAGTAGATGTAGAGGTTTCATTGCAGGGGGAGTCTTTCTAATCAAACCTTTTTCTCTCACACTGATCTGGGTGAGATCATTCATTATCAGTCCTTTTGCTGACAGGACTAGATATCAGAAACATCAATGTAAGGTAACCTCAAGAATCTGCTCTGGGTGAAGCATCAATAGCAACAACAGCTCTGATGCCAATCCTGCTTCTTTGTGAACCAGTCTCACCCCATGTTCTGGGCAAACACCACAGAGGCATTTTTTTTTTTTTTCAGATAAAAGCAGTAACTTGAGGGAGGGAGAAGGGGATACTTGTGGATGGGGTACAAGGAAAATGGAGAATGAAATTGGTGACACTAAATCTGTATTTACCTAGAAAGATACAAATTAAGAACTAGATTTTCACCAATACCCTTCCTCCTACATATGAATAGACATGTAACCTAACAGCACAAAGAGAATACATGATGAACTCACAAATAAATACTATCCCAACTTGAAGCATAAATAGAAAAATAAAAAGTATAAAAAGACAGAAAGCCAGAAAAAAAGGGAAACAGGAGGGAGAAAGGAAGGAAGAAAGGAAAGAAGGGAGGACGAAATGATATGTTCAAGTACAATGGATGAGGAAAGAACAAGAGCACTTATAAAACATTATTTTAATAAACATTCTTGGGAGAGATAAAGAAGGATATTAAAAATATGAAGCAGGATCAAGAAGCAATGAAGAAAAATAAAATGTAAATCATGACATTTTGAAATTAAAAAACTCACTGAATGAGTTGGATAGCAAATATGATAAAACTACAGAAAATGGTTAACTAGATAATGGGGTTAGGCAATATTAGGAATATAGGATATAGAAATTGTAAAGGCTACGGAAGATAGGAGTAAAAGCGTCAACACCAACCAACAGGAATCCCTGAGGGAAAGAAAAGGAAAAAAAAATAAAGGAAAGGATATATTTGGAAAAAAATTTTTTTTTCAAAAATAATACATTGAATTCTATACAGAGTTTTATAAGGGAACAACTTATACCTCCACTCAATATGTAAAAAAACTATAGACGTCTTCAGGCGCGTCGCAGGAGGCTGACGTCACTGGAGCCCGGCCTCGGGTTATGGCTGACTAGAGGCGGCAGCTGCGGAGATAGCAGTGGACCCCGAGTGGGCTTATGTGCTAGGACCTGGCTCCCTCCCGCGGCACCTCTGGTGGGACCCAGCCCTGTGGCCTCACCTCACGGCCTGAGGCTGAAGCCGAGGCCTGGGTCAGGGCTGGCCTTCCTGTTCGTGCTTGGCTTGGCCCTAATGGCCAGGCTGCTGTGCGGAGAGGAGTCCTAGTCTTAAAAAGAGAGCCTTGAAGTACAGGATCTCAAGATGAGTAAAACGCCCCCAAATCGTCCTGGAATCATTTTTGAGATGGGTGCTCATTTGGAGGCACTGGACAACTTATAAAAATGGTACCCATCACGGTTTGAAAAAATAGACTGAGGAAAGCAACATATTGATTCATTTTAAGCGCTGGAGGCATCGTTACAGTGAGTGTATTTACTGGGATAGCAATAGATTGCAATCCCTTCAGAGACTAGCACCAAGAAAAGAAGGGTTCAAAGATGAGGAAGATTTCTTTGCTTTTAAAGCCGGAGAAGTTCTGGCTTGTTGGACAGACGGCCTCTATTACACTGCCAAGATTGAAGCAAATAACAAGGAAAGTTTACCGTTCAGTTTTTTGGTGGAATAATTTGTTGTTTTTAAAAGAATGTACATTAAAGTCATGCCTGAGGATGCTAAGGGGCAGGTGAAATCCTAGCATCCACTAAGCTCGTGTTGTCCTATCCGTCCAGCTGGATCGTGTAACCAGTCTATGGGAAGTGAGAACTGGATAGCTTTAGTCAAAGCAGCTGCTGCAGCTGCAGCCAAAAATAAAACAGGGAGTAAATATTGAACCGGCCCTAACAGCAATAAAGATAAAAAAATAAAGAAGAGAGAAAATGGTTTAAAATACCTTCAAAGAAGGAAGAAACTTCAATTTCTACAGTCACATCAGAAGTTGAGAAGAAGAAAGATCTGCCCACATCTAGTGAAACATTTGTAGGACTCCATGTAGAGAACTTTCCAAAGACGGTCTTTCCACAGCCAGAGAGCACATTATCAAACAAGAGGAAATATAATCAAGGCAATTCATTTCAGGCCAAGAGAGCGAGACTTAGTAAGATTACTGGATTTTTGGCATCCAAAGCTGTTGGGGTGGATGGTGCTGAAAAAAAAGAAGACTCGAAGACTCCAGTAAAATGGCTCCAATAATGGAGCAGGTGATTTCACCTAAATCTCAAAGTCAGGAAGAAAAAAAAAAAAAAGAAGCTGGCATTAGCAGTTCTACCAACACTCAGAAACCTGCACTGTTATCCTCAACTTTGTCTTAAGGCAGTGGTTCGTAACATTTTTGGTTCCACGGAACCCTTTGCTAGTCAAGTGAAAGCCACAGACCCCTTACTAAGTCCACACTATACTACGTATTGTTTAATAAATATATCACACCTATACCAACAAAGCCCCACAAGAATAATGTGTTTTTGTTGCTTTTTTAAAATTTAAATTGAAGTTCGTTGACCCCTTGTTAAGAATCCCCGTCTTAAGCGAAGGCTTACAGTAAGAAATACAAACTTGAATCTGGAGATTTTTCTGGGTGTATAAAATCCCCTAAATCATGACTTTCCCCAGAGTTAATACAAATCAAGGATTTGATGCTTGTATCTCAGCTCTCTTCTTCAATGATAAATAAAACTGGTCCTCCACAGTCTGTGAAACCCCCAGACCTTTCAAGCATGGTAAACGGAGAAGATCTCAGTGTTTAGCTACCTTGCCTATGCCTGATGATTCTGTAGAAAAGGTTTTTTCTCCCACTCCAGCCACTGATGGGAAAGTATTTTCTATCCATTCTCAAAATCTGCAAGAGTTTTTCAGTACCAGAGGTGCCTGATGTTGCATATTTGTCACGTAGAGAAGTTGGGACCCTGCCTCCCTCTTAACTCATGACTCAGAAGTTGCAGCACCACCAGCTCGGAAATCCCTTACCATAACAAAGGCCCCAGGATAGAAAAGGGAGCTACACAGATGCTGACAAACCCTTCTTTCAAAGCAGTAACTGATGAGAGGAACTCCAACAGCACCAGGACTATTGAAAACAAACAAACCAAAAAAAGTGTAATTGGAAAAAAAAAGCTCGATATTTGGTAAGGAAAAGAAAAGGATAAGGAAAGAAAAGAGAAGAGACACACAGATCACTACAAACCAAAACAGAAAAAGAAAAACAAAAAAGAAAAAAATCTAAACAACATGATTATTCAGACTATGAAGACAGATTTCTAGAATTTTTGGAAAGGTTCTCTTCTCCACTAACTTGATTTTCTGGGAGTTCTCTGGCACTGTGAAGCATGTTTACAGAGAAAAGTGCAGCCTATCAGTACCCAAGAGCAATTTTGTCAGTTGATCGTAGTGGTAAATGTATGTGAAACCATGCAATGCTTAAAGAAAGACTTAAAGATTCTTAAATGTGTAACTGAGAATAAAATATACTTTATTGAATGCCTGCCTCAGCCAGGCACACAATTAAAAAGTTGTTACATAAATTAATGTGAAAATCTCAAAAAAATATAGATGTCAAAATCAGAGAAATACTTTTAAAAACTTCCAGTCGGAAAAAAAAATCAAATACACAGATCTGTTACAAAAGAGCAACAATAAAATTGGTATTAGTCTTATTAAAAGCATTTCTGGATGCAGGAAAAGGATGGCATAAATATCTTCAAATATTTAAGAAAATAACTTTATAGTTAGAATTTTATATCCAGATAAAGTATCATTAAAACAGAAGTATGGGATGGAATATTTCCAAGCATATCAAGTCTCAGAAATTATCCCCCACCCAGTTTTCCTTGATAGCTTCATGGAGGATGCACTCCAGCAAGAAAATAGATGAAAGTAGGAAGAAGAAATCCAGAAATCCAGCATGAGAAATATGAGTAAGGTAGAGTGGCATTGACCAAAAGGGGGGAAAATGTACATACAAATGAGGTGTTTTTTTGTTTGTTTTTTTATGGTCAACAGCTTATTTTTGTTATGTTTTGTTTCTTTAAAGATATTAAGATTACACAAATGATATATAAAAAATGTAGGGGATTCCCATATGTCCCACTCCCTATCCCTCCCACACTTTCCCACATTAATAACATCCTGCATTAGTGTGGTACATTTGTTACAATTGATGAACACATATTGGAGCATTGCCACTAAGTGTGGATTATAGTTTACATTATAGTTTAAACTCTCTCCTGCACAGTTTTATAAGTTATGACAAGATATATAATGGCCTGTATCTGTCATTGCAACGTCATTCAGGACAATTCCAATGTCCCAAAAATGCAAATGAGTTTTTATGGCTAAGAGATTTCAAAGTGAGTAGGGAGGTCATTTTAGAGGTTAAGCTTATGCATATTTCAGCAGGATCTCATTGATTGCCACAGTAAATACTGCCTTAAATAGCAGGGCTCCTGAGGGCTATAGAGACATCCAGACACTATAGGCAGGGCAGACAGCTCAAGAATTTGGTACCCTGCCAGTGGGCCCTACTTTGGAATTTATGCTCCCTAGTGTGACAGAGTTGGACTCATTTGTGGTTTCCCGATACATGGCTCTTCTGCCCTTCTATTTGAACCTATAGTTAGTACTAGACTTGATAGGTATATGCCCAAGAGATGCAACACCTACTCTCCAGTTCATTAGACTCATACAGGACAACTAATAAGGAGATGATGATGGGCAACACCATCCCAAGAAACAAAGAATGTCTGCAACTGCATGCAAGATAGCTGCATCCATCTGCCCCATGGGAAGCAGAGTGGGCATCACCATCCCTAAATCCTCAAGATTGAGGAATGAACAATGGACTGAAGTAGACTTGTTATTCTCCTACTATAGACATTATTATTCTAGCAATGGAAGAACTCTTATCATTGAGTAAAGGCAGTGGCCACCAGAGCTTTTGAGGGATGCGAGAGGGAAGAATAGGTGTAATATGGGGGCATTTTCGGGATATTGGAATTGTCCTGCATGACATTGCAGTGACAGATACAGGCCATTGTATGTTTTGTCATAACTTACAAAATTGTGCAGGATAGAGTGTAAACTATAATGTAAACTGTAATCCATGGTCAGTAGCACTGCTTCAATATATCTTCATCAATTTTAACAAATGTACCACACTAATGAAGGATTTTGTTAATGTGGAAAAGTGTGGGAGGGGGAGGGAGGGGGGCATATAGGAATAACCTAGATTTTTAAAAGTTATAATAGTGTTTATGCTCATCGGTGGATGGGAGTGGGGTCAGAAGCAGTCTTCTGGAATGCTGGTACTGTGCTACAGCTTGATTTGGGTACTGGTTATCAAGTGCATTCAGTTAATAAAAAATTAGCAAATTGAACAAACATAATATCTGCATATTTCTCTAAATACTTTTATATGTTCATAAAACTTTAAAAATATGCTAAAATACCAATTTTACATAGTAGATTTGCAAAAATCCAAATATTTTGACAATATACACTTTTGGTGACATATATATTGTGAGTAGGAGTGAAAAATGTTATGCCTGAGAATAAGGAATAAATGAATGAATGAATATATTCTAACTTATTTAAACCTAGGTTTTAAATTTCTTTGTTACATTTGCTTACTTCAGCTTAGCTTTAAATCTAAATAATGCATGCATGTTCACTACAACTAGTAAAATGTAAATATCTTAACAAAAAAACTTGGTCATTTCCTCACTCATTCTCTACCTCTACCATCACTTTATTTCAGTGTCTGTTATGTTTATATAGGTGATATTTCATCATTACTTATCTTAAATCAGAATCAGGATTCACAAAATAAAACTTTAAAGGGAAAAATCTCTACTCTTCTTTTAAACAGCTTTATTGGATTTAATTGACATAATCAATTGTATATATTTAAAATGTATAATTTGATAAGTTTTGGCATAGGTATAGACTCATGAAATCATCTCCACAATGAAGATAGTGAGGGTACCATCATCTCCCAAAGCTTCCTTAGGTCCCTTTATTATCCCTTGGTAAACCATTTCTTAATTCTCTGCCTCACTCCACCATCTCCAGGAAATCACTAAACTACTTTCTGTCACTATAGATTAGTTTGAATTTCTAGATTTTAAATAAATTGAATCATAGAGTATGTTCTCTTTTGTGTCATCTTTCACTTAACATGATGTTTTTGAGATGCATCTCTGTTATATATATATCAATATTTTTTTCTTATTTTATTTATGAGTAGTATTCTATTGTATGGATACACTTTTTATCCATTCATATGTTATGGACATTTGGATTATTTCCAATTTTGGCTATTTCCAATTAACTAATTGCAACATTCTTTGTGAGAACATATTTAGTGTCATATCTTTATTTTTATTATGTAAATAATTAGTGTCATAGGCTCATGAATCAACTTGGCCAGGTAATGGTGCCCAGTTGTTTGGTCAAGCAAGTACTGGCCTAATTGCTACTGTGAGTACACTTTATGGACTTAGATCATCAGTAAGTTGATTATATCTATGGCTAATTATGTCTATAGTCAACTGAGGAGATTGCCTTCAGCAGTGACAGACATCTCATCCAATTAGTTGGAGGCCTTAAAAGGAGAAGTGATTTCAGGACTCAGAAGAGAGAATTTCCATCTCTACTTCAGTCAGTCCTCCCCACCCTACTTTCTGTGAATCCCTGGCAACCACTGACTTTTTTATTGTCTCTCTAATTTTGCCTTTTCCAGAATTTCATATAGTTGTAATCATACAGTATGTAGTCTTTTCAGACTGGCTTCTTTCACTTACAATATGCATTTAATTTTCCTCATCTTTCCATGGATTGATAGCTCATTTCTTTTTAGTACTGGATAATATCCCATTGTATTTATGTATCACATCACATTCGCCTATTGAAAGGGATCTTGTTGCTTCCAGTTTTAGGCAATTATGGATAAAACAGCTATAAAATTTGTGTACTTTTATACATATTTTTTTGTGTACTTTTTATTCTCTTCTTATCTTATTGCATTGACTAGGACTTCTAGTATGATGTTAAATAGGAGTGGTGATAGGAGACATCCTTGGGTTGTTTCTGTTGTTACGGGGAAAAACATCTAATTTCCTATCAGGTATGATGTTGGTTGTAGGTTTCAGTATATGTTTTCATTACCAAGTGAGGAAATTCCTCTTTATTCCTAGTTTCTGAGTTTTTATCATGAATCACTATTGGATTTTATCAAATCATTTTTCTGAATCTCTGATATAATCATATGATTTTTCTTCTATGGTCCATTGATGCTATGGATTACATTAATTGATCTTCAAATGTTGAACCAGACTTTCATACCTGGAATAAACCTCATTTGGTTGTGCTATGTAATTATTGTTATACATTGTTGTATTAGATTTGCTTATATTTTATTGAGGATTGCTTGTTCCTATTTTTCTTGATCAGATAAAAACCCAATTTTGGCTATTCTCATACCCTCTATTATAGGTTTATTTTTTTGTTAATTTCTTCTTTTGTTTTGTTATTTTTTTCCTTATAATATCTTTTGCTTTAATATTATGTTCTTTCTCTAACTGGTTGAGATGTATCCTAATTTTAAAATAAAAAATTACTGATGGGGCTTGGCTTTAGAAGAAATCTTTAGAGAAATTACAGGATGTTCAAAACTTCTGCAATTTTGTATTTAATTAACTTCACTTTAAGCATATCATTTTAGGCAAAGACTCATTTTATGACACTGAAGTAGAGCACTGTTTTAGTTTCCTAGGCTGCTCAAAGCAAATACCATAAAATGAGTTAGGTTAAACAATGGGAATTTTTTCACTC
Organism: Cabassous unicinctus; assembly: GCA_029593785.1. Lineage (NCBI taxonomy): Eukaryota > Metazoa > Chordata > Mammalia > Cingulata > Chlamyphoridae > Cabassous > Cabassous unicinctus. Next base: position 18,956 of record JAQZBX010027549.1, on the reverse strand, counting down.
ATGACTTTGAGGCTGGGAAAATACCCAAATCAAGGCATCATCAAGGCAATGCTTTCTTCCCAAAGGCTGATTGCCAGCAATCCTTGGCTCCTATCACATGGCTGCATCTGTTGATATCTCCCTTCTCTCCCAGGTCTCTTTGATTACAGTCTTCTGGCTTCTGTGGCTTTCTCTCTCTGTGTGAATTTCATTATCTTATAAAAGACTACAGTAATAGGGTTAAGACCCATCCTGATTGAAGTGGGACACAATTTAACTGAAGTAACCTCATCAAGAGGTCCTACTTGCAATGGGTTTACACCCACAGGAATGGATTAGATTTAAGAAGATGTTTTTCTGGGGTATATCCAGCTTCAGCCACCATAGGCACTATGTATAAAAGTTTTGATTTTCATCCCTTCTCGCAGAATCAGAAGCTATAAGGAGTGATCCAATTAGTCATTGCAAAAAGTCAAAGTGACAATCAACTACTCTCTCCAGAGACTAAAAGACATTCAGAGAACCTTTTTCCACTATTTCAGATGAAAAGGAAAATATGGCTTTGGCACATATTAAAAAATTATTCTACTTTCAGTAAGTACAGTATGAATATTGTGAACTTTGAGGCTTTCTTTCTTTTCTTTTAAGACCAAAGGGAGAAAGTACATGTCTTTCTACTTGGACATAATCTAAATCCAGAGGACTTAAATATTATCTGGATTTGAGTGTCTTTGTTATACTTACCTTCCAGCTAACTGGATTAATGATTTAACTGAGGAAAAGAAAATGCTAGCAAAATGGATGAAGAATGATTCTAAAGCTATGAGTGAGACCATGTTTGGGCTGGTCAGTAACTTTAATTAAATGAAAGACATATGTGGGAGTCTGACTGTTTCTAACACTAGAAAGTTTCACATATTTTATTGGCAGATAGTTGGATGTGTTCCCACTTTGGGTGCAATTTCTGTATGCATAATGAAACTATTGAATATAAAATAGATTTTGAAGTGAAGTGTGAGGAATAAATGATTATTAAATGCCTAAAGGGAAGGGGCAGTAAGCAGTATATTCCTAAAACATGAGGAAAGGTTGCATATATAATGGAAAAACACTGGACTGTGAGTTGCGACATCTAGATTAAAGAGGCAATATAACACTGCTTAATGAACATTGACTTTGGACCCAGCTTTGAAGCATGGCTACAGCAGGTACAAGCCAAATAAACTTAAGGAAATCAGTTCAAACCTGGATCTCAGTTTGTTCATCTGATAAATGGTGATACTATTATCCAACCCATAGTAGATGTCATTTTAAAAATGAGTGTTTATTATAGTAATAATTGCTCATTTTTCCCCCAGTTTCACACCTTCCCCCAGTTTCACACCTTTCCCCCAGTGTTTATTATAGTAATAATTGCTTCATTTTTCCCCCAGATTTAAGGATTTTAATGTATAAAGATACTAAATAGAGTCATGGAAAGTTAAGCAAAGGTCTTTTTCAGTCTGGCTGGGATCATACGTACTTACAAAGTAAGAAATGAAATATCAAACAGAGACTGAGGCAGGCTGGAAAAGCAAGTTTAAGTCAGGGAAACGGACAATAGAACAGGAGTCAGAGATAGCCTGGCATACAGGAGTAAATGTATGTTAGACAAAGTAGAGAAGTAGGAAGCTGCTGAAATAGAAACCTAGTACTTACTATGTCTATATTAAATGAAGGAATAAATGAATTATAGAATGAATGTGTGAATGACAAGAAGCAGACTGTATCCATGGAAACATAGTGACTGGTTAGCAAAGAATAATTCTACTAATCCTACTTCTTAGTGAATTTAATGGGGACAAATAAGGATTTTCATGGGCCACTCCAGTTGGAAGCAGTAAATGTGTCTTCTCATGAGGTCAGTGTTACTCTATCAGATATTTTGTCAGTCCCCATAGAAATTTCACTTCTTTCATTTGTTCTTTCATTTATTCTATAAATAATTTTGAGTACCTATTTTGTATAGGCACCATAGCCTTAAACAATGCAGACAGTAATACCTGCCTTCATAGCAGTTATCAAGCAATAAACATAATAAACCTGTAAATCATTTATATATGCTGAAAAATGCTCAGGTCTTTGGAGAAGAGTAAAGCAAGGGTTGAAAGAATTGCAACTATAAATGAGTTGGTCAAAGTTACCTCACTGTGAAACTAAGAAAAGTTTTAAAGTAGATAAAAGAGTGAGTCATAGATAGAAGAGAATTCCAGGAAGAGAAGTTAAGAAAATGGGTAGATTGAGGTAAGGTCAGAGAACTATTAAGGATCAAATATTGCAAAGTCTTGTGGCCCATTGTAAGGACTTTGTCATTCAGTTTGAGTAACATAAGAAAACATTGAAAGATTTTGAGCAGAGGCTATCATAATATGAAATAGGTTATAAAAAAGATTACTGTTGCTGATATATTGGGAGGAGACTCCAGGTGAGGAAAAGAATGGAAACAGGAAGATCACTTAAATGATTGTTGTAATCATACAGGGGAGAGATGGTGGTGCTTGGTACAGGGTGATGGCAGTGAGGTTCTGATAGAGATCAGAATATGAGTATATTCTGAAGGTAAATTCCACAGGATTTCTTGAGATTGGATTTGTGTGTGCAAGAATGAAATCAATTCATACTTACTCTCAGTTTTTTTGGCTTGAGCAACTAGAAGGATGGAATTGATTTTAACTGATATGTGAAAGACTACAGGTAGTGCAGGTTTGGGAAATAATATCAGAAGTTCAGCTCTGAAAATATTAAATTTGAGATTTCTATTAAATGCCCAATGGAAAGAATGAATTGGCAATTGAATATACAGGTCTGGAGTACAAAATTGAGGTCTCAGATAAGAGATATAAATTTGGGCATTATAAACTTATATATAATAGTTTAAGCCAAGCAATTGGATGAAATAAAGGAATGATGTACTGTGCAGGTTTGAGTCATTTGTGGACTTCAGAAAATTATGTTCTTAAGCTAAGCCATTCCTGTGTCTGTAAACCTATTCTATGTGGTGGGACCTTTTGGTTACATTCAGTTAAAGGACCTTTTGATTAGATCATATTTGAACAGATTGCTTTCAGAGCCTTTGGTTAGATTTTGGGATCCAGGGTGGGTTTTAATCCTTTATTGGAGGCTCATATAAAGAGAGACATGGAGAGAAAGAGAGTCAGGGCCATTTTACCATGCCATGTGAGAGAGGACTCTAGGATAACCTACAGCTGCAGAAAGACAGAGAAACCCCCAGAGACTGAAAGAAAGGCCAGAGGCTAGAATCAGTAGAGCAGCCTGAAGCTGAAGAGATGAGGCCCAGGATGAGACAGACCATATGGCTGAAAACCACAGCTGAACTAGGGGAGAAAGTGAGCCTAGAGGAGAAAGCAGAGATCTTCCTCCATTTTGCTTTGCCACATGGCAGGAGTCCAGGATCTGCCAGCAGCCAACTTTTGGTGAGACAGATGATGCCTTGAGAGATGGCCCAGGAAGAGACAAGCCATATGTCTAATCATCAGCAGTTGCGCTCAGAGAGTAAGTGAGCTTGGAGGAGAAGCTGAGAGAGACGAGCCCATGGCCATTTTTCCTTGTCATGTGGCAGGAGTTCAGGACCTGCCAGCAGAAAAGTCTGAGCACACTGGGGCTTAACTGTGACATGAAAGAGAGGTATTGGAGACAGAAAGTATAAAATATTCCTTAGAGTTGAGCCTGCTTTAATTTTTTTTCAGGGAATTGGATAAATTCTAAGTAAGTCAAGGGAGAGGCAATAGGGAGAGATATTTGTTTATTTCCTTTGAAAGTTGTTAGTTATAAAGGGATGGCATTTGGCTGTCATTCAGGATCCGTATACATGGTCTTCAAATAGCTATGTATTACTATGGCAGGTTCTTGAAGGAAATATGAAAATGTGATATTTTAGGAGACAGAAAGTCTGTTCATTACTATAAGAAAATTGTTTCATTTATTTTTTGTTTTGTTTTTGTTTGTCACCCCCATTTCCAATAGGTCTCTTGGTAATCTAGGTAGAATCCTTGGAGGTATAAGTAAAATATTTGCTTATGCTAAGTAAAATATTATACAACGTTAATCAAAGAAGCCTCTTTTTCTATCTTGTACTTGATTTACACACAACCTCATGTCTACCCTCATTCCTACTCAGTTTTATTAAGTTTTGATGGGAAGTGGAATAGAGGAAGGTGTTTCTTATAGGATAAAGGAGATTTAAAATTCCAACTACTTGCATCAATCTGGTAAGAATCTAGAATTCTAGGATATTGGCCAAAAAGTCCAGAATCCAAACAAACTGGATCCCAAGAAAATTCAAAGAGCATGTCTCCATGGAAGCATGAGATTTTAACTGGATTATACTTCAGCTTCAATTTTTTGCAACATAGATTAGTAAATGTCATAGATTATGATGATCCACATCAATCTTACTACTTCTTGTTGCCTGTAATATGTGATGAGGATGATAGGGAATCTAGAGGTGACTTCATCTTTCCTCATAGCTCAACAAATATATGTGAATCAAGAAAAACTTCTTAATAATTGTGATTCCTTGTAGTTCAGAGGTAGCCCTACATTCTCTTCTCATTTACCCTCTTCTCACTTTTCGTCATTTCAATGCTTATTTTTCCCCCCAGGCTCAGATTGCCTCATTTCTCAGCATTTTTCTTCCATCTGATATCCCAAGGAATTAGAGTCATCTTCTTTCTCTTTTCCCACATCCCTAAATGCAAAGGTCCCACACAGATTCTTTTATAATGCTCTAATTGGATTATAGGCACAAAAACAGAATTCTACATGGCTGTTTCTTCCAGTCCCTCAGAAACCAATGTTAACTTAAATGTTTTAAGTTTTTGTTGTGTGTGTGTGTATTGACAGACTGAGTTAGCTGGTTAGCTACCAGAATTAACTACAGATACAACAGACTGCTGAGGTCTGCTACTACAAAATGGGGTAGAGGTAACATTTTGTTAAACTGAATAACATTTTCTGTTAATACATATTATCAAGGTTTTGGCCTTATTAGAGTGAATTTTATTTTGGAAATAATTTGCTAATACAATATCAAAAATGGCATGCAACTCACTGAATGATAGAACATTAATGCTGGAAGGGACTTTAGCTGTTCTCAAATTCCATGCCCCTTATTGCACCATTGAGGAAAAAATTAAGTTTAGAGGAGTAAAAGATCTGTCAATGGTCACTTTAACCAGACTTGACATCTTTCACTAGCTGGTTCAGTATTCTTTGTAGCGGCCCACGCATTCTAGTTCTTGCCCTGGCATGTAGATATAGAAATAGCTACCTTATTGGAAGATTGGAGGAATGCTTAACATTTTAAAACATTTCATTCATTTCATTACAATCATTAAAATTTTTTTTCTTCTCTTACTATATTCTAGAGATACACTTTTCATGGAATTTTTTTTTTTTTTTGCTATTAGTGTAAATGAATATCTTATTTCAAAAATTTAGTGCTTGAGACTTTCATGGAGAATAAGAACACAATGTTTCTTTTGGAGCGTAAGATGGAAGCTAAGTTGACGTAGTAGAAAATTCTCCAGTTTCAGCAAATATGGAGTTTCCTTTTTCTGCTCTGTGCCTGCTTGAATTACAAACGACTCCTTGAAGCATCTGTTTTCACTAAATTTGACAGCCAGGAAGGAGGGTTAACAATTTCAGCAGTTGTTATTTGTTTTTTTCCTTTACTGAGGTGAGCAGCAAGACCACAGCATCTAGAGATTTGTTTGATTACCCAGTAGGACAGTAGAAGCTAAAGCAGGCAAATGAGAGAGAGCATGAGAAGAGAGAGGATGGCATGGTATGAACAAACACCGAAAAAGCCTGGTTTGGTAAGCAGGATCCAAAAATAAAATTTACTTTAACCCACATGGTGACCAGAGGGAATATGACTGAGGTAACATAGTTGAAGTCAGGGACCGATTGAAGAGCACTTATTATGTACATTATATATAAACTGAGTCATAGACATTATTATTTCCAAAGCAACATTTCACATTATTGAACATTAAGTTGGCAAACAATATTCTGTAACTCATAATGTCCTCTCTCTTGAAAACCAATTAATACATTGCAAAATAAGAAAGTGTTTATTTTCAAATGACTTTGAGAGATAATATTGGGTGCCTTGTTCAACAAGTGATTAAGGAGACAAGTTTTGAATCCAGGGTGTGGACAATCAAGCTAGAGGCAGAAACTAAAAGTGGAGCAGAGCACACAACTTACAGAAGATGCAGGGAAAAATTGGGTGCCATCAGGACAATGAGATCAAATGAGTCCACTAGCAAAACAGAACCCTGGTGCCAGGCTGCCTTACCAGAGGAAAACAGATAAATTTATTCTCAGTCAAGTGTTAGAAACTAATAGGCTATTCCCCAGGCATAGAGAGCCAGAGTGGAGAATCACAAAATTTGTTTCTATGTAGCAACTCCACTCATAAGACAGGGGTAAAGAGTACATATCTGTACAGACTAGGTAAGAAATTTGAAGTGTACAAGACAGGCAGTCAAAGGGGTCAAAGTAGAAAAGTTATGAGAAAAATATTCCCCCCTGAACATGTAACAGGGAATGTGAAGATTCACTTATTGAACAACAACAATAATACTGAAAACTATAGTTAAAATAAAGAATTATATTTACAAGAAAAACAAAATAACAGAGGAAATGTTTGCTGATTACAAAAGCACAAAATGTTGAGTCAGAGTTGAAAATGAATGGAAGGCTATCTATTCCCAGTCAACGAAAAGTTTGAAGATACCAAACCCAGAGCGTGTTCTGCATGACTCTTTTAAGTAGGAATTTAATTTTAGCTAACTGAATTTTTTTAAAAACTATCTTTATATTCAAATTTGAAATTAATTAGTTTCTTTTAAAAGAAGAAATCTTTATTTTATCTTCATTGTGGGTCATAGTGACCTTAAATTATTTAATCTTTAGAGAACAAAGGAGTGCTCGATGCCATGCGTGGAAGTATGTAGAAGTTTGCTGCTGTTTTACAGTTAGGAGGCCTTGATAATACAAGGATTCCAAAGACAAAGAAAGGTTTTAAAACTTGAGTTTTTGCTAACAAGAACAGTGCTGTGCATATTTTAAGGGGGAAAGAAACATGGCCCACGTCTCTTCAGTCTTTTGACTATTGTTTGACATAATTCAATTTATTGGTAAATCAGACAGATAAGCCAAGAGAAATGTTTTTCTTTCTTCCTCAAAATTTGATTATTTTGATTAAACATAAGTTATTACTCAGAGCTCCTCTTGATTTTATAGGAGAAAAATCAAAGTGACTTTTCAATTAGTAAAAAAAATATCTGTGGAATTGGCAAATATCAAAGAGTGGATAAAAAGTCTAATAGGATTGATATAGGGGTATGAATATGTTTCAATTCAGACAGACATGATTTAAAACAAAATAATGGATACTTGCTTAGTAAAAACACATATATCTAGGAGAAACTTAAAGCCAACTACTGGGTATGTTCCACACATTGCAGATATGAAATATAATTTTTTTTAATAAATTGTGCAAAATGATCAACTGATGGATTATCTGGCAGGAAAGAGAAATCCAATGAGTTTATAGTCCTTTCAAAATAGCTTTATAAGAATTGCTATTTATATGTTTTATCTTTTGTTTTAGTAGAGCTAATGAGGATACATTGTCATTAAGTATTTCAAATTGTTTTACGTTTTAGATGAATAAAAACAGATTTTTGTATTTGGGAAGCAAAATATTGGTATAATGATATAGCATGAATAAGAGTAGTAAATGCATATTAAGGTTCTATTTATAATGACGATTTTCGAAGGCAATGTTCCTGGGCCAAGAATATTGATTTAGTTATGCAGTTCCTTCTCTTTTATTCCCTATCTCAGTTGAAGACACTGCCCTCCTATTAATTATCCAAGGCAATACATTTAGAGTCATCCTTGGTATTTCCACAACCATAACATTTAATCGTTTTGATTTTGCTTCATAAATATCTTCTCTCTACTCTTTTTTTTATTCCTTGATTTTAGTTTATTAGAGAAGTTATAGGTATACAGAAAAACCATGCATAAAATCCATAAAATACAGAGTTCCCTTATAATTCTCTGTTATTAACACCTTGTATTAATGTGGTACAATTATTATAATTCATGAAATAATAATGTACTATTAAATTTAGTCCATCATTTACAATAGGTTTCACTGTTTGTCTTGTACAGTCATATGTGTTTTTGTTTGAAATTTTTATTCTAGTAACATTTATGCAACCTAAAATATCCCCCTTTACAAATATAAATATCCCCCTTTATATTCACTTGTATAACTGAGTATACTTTCACAATGCTGTCCTACCACCATCACCATCCATTAGCAAAACTTTACAATCAACCCTTTCACTTTTAACTTATTTGTGTCTTTGGGTCTAAGGTGAGTCTCTTGTAAACAACATATAGTTGGATCATGTTTTTTTAATCCATTCAGTCAAGTGTCTTCTGATTGGGCAGTTCAATCTATTAATATCTATTAACATTCAGAATTTTTACTGGGAATGCAGTACTTACTTCAGCCATTTTATCTTTTGGTTTTTATATGTCATATTGTTTTTGTCTTTCTTTTCTTTTATTGCAGCTTTCTTCTCTATATATTTGATCTTTTTTGATGTATCTCACTGATCCCTTTCTCAATTCTATTTCTGAATATTTTAAAAATTCTTTCCAGGTGGCATTTATTTTAAAATCTTGGTCTATAACCTACTAATTTGAAAAGCCCCCAACTTAAGTTCAGTAGCATACGTGTTCTCTATTCTCATATCCTTCCATTTCCTCTCTTTATATTGTTTTGTTCCATATTGCCTCTTTCTATTTTCTATGTCCATTATCAGGAAATATGACTGTTTCTTATTCAATTGTATTCTGACACTTATGGGAATTAAAGAGTAGAGTTATATATTGAGGATATAGTACTATTGGGTTTTGCATTTACCCATTTAGTTACCTTTACTGAAGATCTTCACTTCTTCACTTTGCTCCAATTCACCCTCTATTTTCTTTATCTTTCAAACTTGAAGAATTCTTTTAGCAATTCTTTTAAGGCAGGTCTTTTGGTGACGAACTCTCTCAGTTTCTGTTTACTTGTGAATGTTTTAAACTTTCCCTCATTTTCAAATGACAGTTATGTCAGATAAAGAATTTTTAGCTGACAGTTTTTCTCTTTCAGCACCTTAAATATATCACACCACTACCTTCACACCACCATGGTTTCTGATGAGCAATTGTCACTTAGTATCATTTAGGATCCCTTGTATATGACAAATTGCTTTTTATATTTGGTATTTGATATTCTGATTAGTATTTGTTTCAGAATAGGTCTATTAGGGTTTATTCTGTTTGGAATATGTTGTGCGTCTTGGACATGCATTTTTATGTCTTTCCTAAGAGTTGGGAAATTTTGGGCCATTATTTCTCAAATATTTTGCTACCCCTTTTCCCTTCTTTTCTCCTTCTGGGACTCCTATTATGTGTATGTTTGTACATTTCATGCTTTCTTATCGAGTCCCTGAGACACTGCTAAATTTCTTCTATCTATTTTTCTGACTGTATGATTTTAACTGTCCTGTCTTCTACTTCACTGATTCTTTCTTCTGTCTGTTCAAATCTGCTGTTGTAGGGCTCTACTGTATTTTTTTCTAAATAAAATTTTATTGAGGTTTATCATTTATACATGAAGATATATAAACAATAAGTGTATAGGAAAAGTTGTGAATTTACAAACAAACATGCATATCATCATACAAGGCTCTCATATATCTCCCTACCACCAACACCTTACATTGTTGTGAAACATTTGTCACAAACTATGAAAGAGCACCATCAATATATTACTATTAACTATAGCCTATATCTTACACTTGGCATATTTTCCCTCAACCCACGCAATTACTAACACCCTACATTAGTATTATATATTTGTTATTGTTCATGAGAGAATGTTCTCATATTTGTCCTGTTAACCACAGTGAACCCTGTGGTGGATGATGGACTGTGGTTAACAGGACAAATATGAGAGCATTCTTTCATGAGCTATAAAAAGTACGTAATACTAATACAGGGTAGTAAGTATTAACCACAGTTCATCTTCTACCACAAGATTAACTGTATTATACAGTCTCATGCTTTGTACAAGCCACTCATAATGTGCCCTTAGTGGCTCTCATTTTCATCACAGAGCTGTGCTGTCATCACCTCAGTTAATTTTAGAATGTTTATATTACTCAGAAAGGAAAAAGCCCATACCCCCCTATATTCTCCTATTGTTGTCCCTTAGAATGGATATTCTTGCCATTGCTGCACAATATTACAATACTATTGTTAACTATTATCCATAAGTTACAGTAGCTATAATTTTCCCATGTGTCACCATATTCTTAGCACTTTGTAAAAAGGAGAGCAGTCTTATATGGTATTAACCACAATCTTCATTCACCACTGAAATCACTGTATTATACATTTCCTAGATTATTCTCTAGTTTGCTTTAAAGTGATATTTATATCCCTAGACTAACCCTTTCAGCCACAATCACATTTATAAATCAGCAGTGTTAGTTATACTAACTATAATGTGTTACCATCAACTCTATTCATTTTCATACATTTACAAATAAGCTTATTAATAATGGAACATACGTTAAGCATCCACTCCCATTCTCAACTCACATTCTATTTCCTAGTAGCCTATACTCTAGAGTTTACCTCTGTGCATTTATTCATCATATTTATTTCATATTAGTGAGACCATACAATATTTGTCTTTTTGTGCCTGGCTTATCTCACTCAACATAATATCCTCTAGGTTTATCCATGTTGTCATATGCATCCCAATTTCATTTCTTCTTACAGCCGAGTAAGTATTCCATTGAATGTATATACCACAAGTTGTTCATCCATTCATTGGTTAATGGACTCTTAGACTGCCTCCATATTTTAGCAGTTGTGAATAATTATGCATGAACATCACTGTGCAAATGTAAGTTTGTATCCCTGCTTTCAGTTTTTCTGAATGTATTCCTAGTTATGGTACTGGTGGAGTTCAATATTCCACTTCTTGAGGTACTGTGAAACTATCTTCCACAAAGGCTGCACCATTCTACATTCCCATTAACAGTGAAGGACTGATCCTACTTCTCCACATTCTTTCCAGCACTTGTATTTTTCTGTTTTTTTTTTTTTTTTTTTAATAATGGCCTTTCTGTAAGGTGTGAAATAGTATCTCAGTGTAGTTTTGATTTGCATTTCCCTAATAGCTAGTGATGTTGAGCATTTTTTTCATGTGCTTTTTGACCATTTGTAGTTCCTCTTTGATGAAATGTCTATTCAGTCGTTTGCCCATTTCTGAAATTTTTTTCATTGAGTTACATGATCTCTTTATATAACATGTATATCAAACCCTTATCAGATATGGGGTTTCCAAATATTTTCTCCCATTGAGTAGGCTGCCTTTTTACTCTCTTGACAAAGTGTTTTGAAGAATAAAAGTGTTCATTTTGAGGGTGTCCCATTTATCATTCTGGCAAGATGGCTAGTCTTGAAAGCACTGTCAAAAACCACTTGACTGTAAATGTAAGGGTCTATTTCTGAGTTCTCGATTAAGTTCCATTGGTCAATTTATCTATCTTCATGCCAGTACCATGCTGTTTTTATCACTATAGTTAAGTAATATGCTTTAAAATCATGATGTGAGAGTCCTCCAAATTTGTTCTTCTTTTTAAAGACATTTTTTTTTTTGCTATTCAGGGCCCTTTACCCTTCCAAATAAATTTGATTATTGGCATTTCCATTTCTGCAAAAAAGGATGTAGGGATTTCTATTGGGATTTCATTGAATCTGTATATCATAGAATTGACATCATTATAATATTTAGTCATCCAGTGAATGAACATGGAATGCCCTTTCATTTATTTAAGTTTTCTTTGGTTTCTTTTAGCAATGTTTTGTAGTTTTTCATATACAGTTCCTTTATGTCCTCGCTTAATTTTTTTCCTAAATATTTGATTTTTTAGCTGCTATTAAAAATTAATTTTTTTTCTAATTTCCCCCTCAGATTGCTCATCAATAGTGTTTAGAAACACTACTGATTTTTGTGTATTAATCTTGTATCCTGCCACTTTGATGAACTTGTCTATTAGTTCTTATAGCTTCATTGTGGACTTTTCAGGATTTTCTAGACATAGGATCATATTGTCAATGAATAGTGAAAGTTCGTCCTGTCTTATTTGGGTGCCTTTATTTCTTTTTTTGACGTAAAGGAGCTATATATGGGAAACTATAAAAGATTGCTAAAAGAAACCAAAGAAGACTTAAGATTACATAAATGTTACTTTGCAACCCACCTCCCCCTCCCACACTTTCTCCCATTAACAACACTTTTCATTAATATGTTACATTTGTTCTAATTGATGAACACATATTGAAACATTGCTACTAACCATGGTCTATAGTTTATATTATGGTTTACACTTTGCATTGCACAATATTATAAGTTGTGAAAAAATGTATAATGGCCTGTATCTGTCATTGCACTGTCATGCAGAATAATTCCAATGTCCCCAAAATGCCCCATGTTACACATATTCTTCCTTCTCCCTCCCCTCAGAATCTCTGGTGACCACAGTCTTTATATCAGTGTTACAAGTTCTTCCATTACTAGAGTAATGATAAGTCTACTTTAATCGATAGTTGTATTTCCCCCTTATGTTTGTTCATTCTTCAAACTTGAGGAGTTTGGGATGGTATTACCCACTCTGCTTCTGATTGAGAGGGGCTTAGATCCCATGGGGCAGATGGATAGAACTGTCTTGCTTGCAGTTGTAGATACTCTTTGCTTTTTGGGATGGGTGTTGTCCTTCATCATCCTTTTGTTAGTTGTCCAGGGTGAGTCTAATGAACTGGAGAGTAGGTATTGGCTTCAAGTCTGCTGAGGTTCCAGGCTCAACTGGCATATGAACAGCCAGAAGATTTAAGTCTCTGGGACACATATTTTAATGGGTATAGTGCTGATTATAGGTTCAAATAAAAGGAGCATAAGAGCCATGAGAAGGAAAATTACAAATGTCCCTAATTCCAATACATTGAGGGGATAGGCTATATATATTCCAAGGTAAGGCCCACTGACAGCATGCCGAATTCCTGGGATTGTCTGCCCTGCCTATAGTATCTAGATGTCTCTAGAGCCCTCAGGAACCTCCTTGCTTGAGGCACTGTTTACTGTGGCAATCAGTGAGATCCTCCTGAGACTTATAAGCATAGTCTCCTCCTGAGACTTATAAGCATTCCTGAGATTATAAGCATAATCTCTGGAATGACCTCCAGATTCACTTTGAAATCTCTTAGCTATAAAAACTCTTTAGTACTTAATATTTCCCCCTTTGGGTTAAAGTCTTTTTCCAAATGCATCACTAGTTGGTGCTTGGTAATAATCCCTTGGTGCTAGGGAGGCTCATCCATGGGAGTCATGTCCCATGCATGGGGCAAGGTAGTGCGTTATATGCTGAATTTGGATTAGAGAGAGGCCACATTTGAGCAACAAGGAGGCTTTCAGCAGTAACTCTTAGGCAATATATAATATTAAGCGAAGTTTCAATTTCACAAGAACAAGGTTCATAAGTACAAACATCAATATCAAGGACCTGGTGTTTTGGTCTGTTCTCCTTCACTAGGCACTGCCCATGTACTCTAGGGATTTTTGCCACTCATTCAAAGAATGTAGCAGGACTCCCATGGATGGGAATTCAACATTTTTTTCAGCTATTATCTGGGTCTCCATCCACTGAGATTGTACCCCAAGACCACTGGAACACATTCATATTCCTTAGAGGCATGCCCCAGGTGCACCCCTTCCCACACATCCCCTCATCCCAGACACCTTGCTCCAGTAACCCCTGCCATATTTGCCACAAAAACATCCCCACTATTGTAGTTTTAACCACAGATCTACAAATCCCTAGAGTTCACCTGTTCCTTCCTCCAGGCTTCCCCTCAGTTTCATGGATAGTCCAACCCAACCCGTCACCCTTCTCACCCTCACATTCCAGCACCACTGACTCCATTCACATCCCTGCACCACTATCACCCCCATCCATTGCCAAACCACCCCCTTCCACCTTATCATAGGTTTTGTCCTTATTGAGCATTGGCCTACCACACTCTACTTCCTTTCTGTCTTCTGATAACCTATCTTCCAGGCTCTAGCTCTGTAAGTCTGCTCAATTTGCTTAGGACATATCAGTGAAGTCATGTAATATTTGTCCTTCAGTACTGGCTCACTTCACTCAACATCTGGTCTTCAAGATTCATCCAAGTTGTCCAGTGCATCAATACTTTATTCCTTCTTACAGCTGTGTAATATTCCATTGTATGTATATACCACACTTTGCTTATCCATTCTTCTGTTGATGGATACTTGGGTTGCTTCCAACTTTTGGCAATAGTGAATAACGTCACTATGAACACTGGTGTGCATATATCTGTTCATGTTCCCACTTTCAATTCTTCTGGGTATATGTCCAGCAGTAGGATTACTGGATCAAATGGTGGTTCTATAGTTAGCTTCCTGAGGAACTGCCAAACCATCCTCCACAATGATTGTACCATTCTACATTCCCACCAGCAGTGGATGAGGGTTCCCTTTCCTCCACATCTGCCTTTATTTCTTTATCTAGCTTAATTGTTCCAGCTAGAACTTTTTGCACAATATTGAATAACAGTGGGGACAGTGGGCATCCTTGTCTTGTTCCGGATCTCAGTGGGAAAGTTTCCATCTTTTACCATTGAGTATGATGCCAGCTGTAGGTTTTTCATATATGGACACTACCATATTTAGAAAGCTTCTGTCTATTCCTAAGTTTTGGGGTATTTTTATCAAGAAAGGATGCTGTGCTTTGTCAAATGCCTTTTCTGCATCAATCAGGAGGATCATGTGATTTTTCTTCTTCAATCTATTAATGTGGTTTTTTACACCATTTGATTTTCTTGTGTTGAACCACCCTTGCAATCTGGGATAAAATCCACCTGATTCTGGTGTATAATTCTTTTAATGTACTTTTGGATTTAATTTGCAAGCACTTTGTTGAGGATTTTTGCATCTATATTCATTAGAGATATTGGTCTGTAATTTCCTTTTTTTATAGTGTATTTATCTGGTTTTGGTATTAGGGTGTTGATGGCTTCATAGAATGAGTTTGGTAGCATTTCTTTCTGTTCAGTTTTTTGGAAGAGCTTGAGAAAGTTTGGTATTAGATCATCTTTGAATAATTGGTAGAATTGTAAAGCTGTATTAGTCAGCCAAAGGGGTGCTGATGCAAAGTACCAGAAATCTGTTGGCTTTTATAAAGGGTATTTATTTGGGGTAAAACTTACAGTTACAAGGCCTTAAAGAGGCCAACTCAAGGCTGCTTTCTCACCAAAGTTAGCTACCATGTGTTGAAGCAAGATGGTGGGCGATCTCTCCTAGTCTCTCCTTCCTTCTTCCTCTTAAGGGTTTGTGGGCCCAGCTTCTTCTGATCTCAGCTGTAGGCTGGCATAAGGCTCATCTCTCAGGCTACCTATATCAGTCTGGCATAGGCTTCATTTCTTTCCAGGTTTTCTCAGGTACTCAGCTGTGAACTATCAGGCAAATGGCTCTGCTTTCCCGTGGACTTTAGGTTTGAACCTTTTCCTTTCTGTCAAACGGCAGGACAGAAATGACCAAGTTCTCTCCTCTTCCATGTGTCTTCTTGAGAGAGTGACCATTTGTATCAGCCCACCAAGGGGGCAGGGACTCAACCAGAGTCAAGCCCTACTGACTTAGTCGAATAAAACACCCTAAATTGATTTAATCAAGTAAACTTAAAACCTCTGATTTTAATACAATCAAAGGGCATCATACCCAGAGGAACAGACCAGTTTACAAACATAATCTCTCTCTTTTTTGAGTGGATTCATAAATAATATCAAACTGCCACAAAAGCCATCTGGTCCTGTACTTTTCATCTTTGGGAGGTTTTTGATGTCTTTATTTTTCTCTTTACTCGTGATTGGTTTGCTGAGGTCTTCTATTTCTTCTAGGGTCATTGTAGGCTGTTTCTAGGAATTTGTCCCTTTAATCTACATTGTCTAGTTTGTTGGCATATAGTTGTTCATAGTATCCCTTTATGATCTCTCTTATTTCTGCAAGGTCAATCATATTTCCCCTCCCATTTCTGATTTTATTTATTTTCATCTTCTCTCTCTTTTTTGTCAGTCTAGCAAAGGTTTTTTTTATTTTCTTGATCTCAAAGAGCCACATTTTGATTTTGTTGAGTCTATTATTTTTGTTGTTGTTTCTGCTTTCATCTTTATTACTTCTTTCCCTCAGCTTTGTTTGAGATTAGTTTGCTGTTCTTTTTCTAGTTTTCCCAGGTGTGAAGTTAGGCCTTCAATTTTAGCTTTCTTCTTTTTTAATGTAAGCATTGAGGCTATATATTTCCCTCTCAGCACTGCCTTTGCTGAGTCCCATAGGTTTTGATATTTTGTGTTCTCATTTTCATTTGTTTCAAGATATTTGTTGAATTCTCTTGCAAGTTAATTTTTGATCCACTGATTATTTAAGAATGTGTTGTTTAATCTCCATATATTTATGATTTTTAAAAAATTTTCAATCCTTTAATGATTTCTAGCTGCATTCCATTATTATCAAAGAAAGTTTTGTATAATTTTAGCCTTTTTACATTTATTGAGACCTGTCTTGTGACCAAAAATATGGTCTATCTAGGAGAAGGATCCATGAGCACTTGAAAAGAATGTATATCCTACTGTCAGGGTGTAATGTTCTATAAATATCAGTTAGGACTAGTTCATTTATCATATTATTCAAGCTCTCTGTTTCCTTATTTATCCTGTCCAGATGTTCCATCCAATGCTCAGAATTGTGTATTGAAGTCTCCAAATATTATTGTAGAAATGTCCATTTCTCCTTTCAGTTTTGCCAGTGTGGGCCTCATATATCTTGGGGTACCCAATTTAGGTACATAAATATTTATTATAGTTATTTCTTCTTGGTGAATTGCCCATTTTATTAATATATAATTACCTTCTTCATCTCTTATTATAGTTTTGCATTTAAAATATATTTTATACAATATTAGTATCACTACTCTAGCTCTTTTTTGGTTACTATTTGTGTGAAATATCACATTTCAATTTCAGCCTGATTGTGTCCTTGTGTGTAAGGTGAATCCTTTGTAGACAATAAATACATGGTTCATGTTGTTGTTGGTTCTTTTTAAACCATTCTGTCAGTTTTTGGTTTTGATTAGGGCATTCAAGCTATTAACATTCAATTTTTATTACTTGAAAGGCATTCCTTACTTTATCCATTTTATCCTTGGCTTTCTGTTGTCATATTTTACTATTGTCTGTTTTTTACTATTTAATTTATCCTTCTTAGTAATCTTCATTTCTACAGTCTTCTGCAAGTCTCTAGCCCTTGTTTTATCTTTTCAGGCTGCAGCACTCCCTTTGGTATCTTTTGTACTTCTGGTCTGTTGGTAACAAACTCTCAGTTTTTGTTTGTTTATGAAGACTTTAAATTCCCCTTCATTTTTTTTGTAAGGAGTTACTGGGGATTGAATCTGGAGCCTTGTACATGTGAAGCAGGTGCTCAGCCACTGAGATACACCTGCTCCACCTCCTTATTTTTGAAGGTCAGTTTTGCCAGATACAGATTTCTTATCTGGCAGTTTTTCTCTTTCAGTACTTTAAACACATCATATCACTTTCTTCTCACCTCCATGGTTTCTGATGAGAAGCCAGCACTTAATTTATTGAGGTTCCCTAGCATGTGCTGACTTCCTTTTCTTTTGCTCTTTTCAGAATCTTCTCTTTAGCTCTGATATTTGTCATTCTGAATAGTAGGTGTCTCAGTATAAACCTATTCAGATTTATCTTGTTCAGGATGTGTTGTCCTTCTTGGATATTGATATTTATGTTTTTCATAAGGGTTGGGAAATTTTTATTCATTATTTCCTCAAATATATACCCCTTGTGATGGTTAGGCTAATGTATCAACTCAGCCAGGTGATTGTGTCCAGGTGTTAGGTCCATCAAGCACTGGGCTAATTGTACTACAAGAGCATTTATGGACTTCAATCATCAGTGAGTTTACTGTATGGATGGCTGTTTACATATGCATCAATCAGGGAGATTGCATCAGCAATGGGTGATGCTTTTATCCAATCAGTTGAATGCCTTAAAAGGGGAAGTGATTTCAACATTCAGAGAGAATTTCCCAGCTCATCTTTGGACAGCCACCTTCTCCCAGAAACTCATGAAGGACCTTTCATCAGACTTTTATCAGAGCCCCTGGTTTGCAGGCTGCCTGTGGAACCTGGACATGTGCATCCCCACAGTCACATGAGAGACTCTTATAAAATCTCATATTATTGACAGATATCTCCTGTTGATTCTGTTTCCCGAGAGAACCCTGACTAATACGCCACTTTTCTGTTTTCCTCTCCTTCTGGGATGCTGATACCATGTATGTTTGTGTGTTTTTGTGTTGTCATTCAATTCCCTGAAATGCTGTTCCATTTTTTCCATTCTTTTCTCTTTCTGTTCTCTTCTTTTCAAGTTCAGATGTCCTGTCCTTGATATCACTAATTCTGTCCTCCATCAGTTCAAATCTACTGTTACATGCCTGTAACATATTTTTAATCTCATACATTGTGTCTTTCATTCCCATAAGCTCTGTTACTTTTCCTTGCAAACTTTCACATTGTTCTTTTTGCTCACCCGGTTTGTTCTTAATATCCTTTATCTCTTTAGTCATATTTTCCTTCAACTCTTTGAATTGACTTAGGAGATTTATTTTCATTGATTAGTTGTCTTAAATCCTGTATATCATCAGGATATTTGTGTTTTGTTTTTTTTTTTTTTTT
>JAQZBX010027548.1:0-28301 GCA_029593785.1 Cabassous unicinctus | reverse complement strand
AAAGAAAAGTTGTTTCCCATTAAAATACTTTTTCTTCCATGCACCCCTAATTTACATACTCATTTTGATCTGGGAATAATGACAAGATTCTTATGGAACCAGCTTCTACCATCTTTAGCCATCTCAACCTTCATTTTTCTACTTAAAAATAAGTATTAAATAATAGGTTCCTCTCTCCTGAAATACCAGAAAGCCAATGTTCTGGCTGAACATTGGGTCTGATAGCTAAAACCTTTCTAGTCACTTTCTGCTTGTGATAATCTTGCTGGATTTCAGGATATTTATTTCTTCCTTTGCACTCATTCTTTTCAGACAATATCTTTTACCTCTGCTCTTTTACCTCATACAATCCTGCTTGCATGATGATTGGTGATAATATGTGAACCACACTAGTTTCCACATAATATCTGAGGTCCATATCTCCAAACTGAAACACAAATGAGGCAAAGATACACCTAAATTCTTATCTCCTTGCAAAAAGGATATAATTCTATATTGACCATTGTTTTTATTAGCAAACTTGTAGTTTTATGGAAAAATCACACAGAAAGTACAGAGTTCCCATATACCCCCCTCACATACAGTTTTCCCTATTATTAACACTTTGCATTAGTGTGATACCTCTGTTAAAACTGTTGAAACAGTATTACTATAATCATACTATTAGTTATAGTGCAAAATTTATACTACGGTTCTTTGTTTTTGATGTACCATTCTATGGTTTCTTAAAATTTTTATTGTAATATACAACCTGCAATATTTCCTTTTAACCATATTCAAATACTATGTACAATTTGGTGGTGTTAATTACACTCAAAATGTTGTGTAATATCACTACCATCCATTATCAAACTTTTCCATCACCTCAAACAGAAACTCTCTACTAATTAAGCACTAACTCCCCATTCCTTACCCCTACCCCAGCCCCTAGTAACCTGTATAATCATTTCTGACTCTATTAGTTTGCTTGTTCTAATTATTTCATATCAGTGAGATAATACAATATATGTGCTTCTGTGTCTGGCTTGTTTCACTCAGCATGATGTCTTCAAATTTCATCCATGTTGTCACATATATCAGAACTTCATTCCTTTATACGGCTGAATAATATTCCACTGAATGCATATACTACGTTTAGTGTATCCGTTCATATGTGATGGACACTTGGGTTGTTTCCATCTTTTGGCAATGGTGAATAATGCTGCTATGAGCATTGGAGTGTAAATATCTGTTCATGTCCCTGCTTTTGTGTCTTTGGGGTAAATACCTAGAAGTAGAATTGCCTGGTCAAATGGTAATTCTGTGCTTAGCTTTCTGAGGAACCACCGGTTTTCCACAATTGCTGCAACATTTTACATTTCCACCAAAAAAGAATGAGTGTGCCTATTTTTCCACATCTTCTTGAACATTTATTTTCCACTTTTAAGTAGTAGACATTCTAGTGGGTGTGACTGTATCTCATTGTGGTTTTGGTTTGCATATCCATGATGCCTAATGATGTTGAGCACCTTTTCATGTGCTTATTGGCTATTTGTATATTTGTATATCTTCTTTGGAGAAATGTGTATTTAAGACTTTCTTAAGGCTTTTCTAATTTTCTATTTTCCAATTGGGTCATTTGTCTTTTTGTGGTTGAGTTGTAGTATTTATTTATATACTCTGAATATTAAACTATCAGTTACAGGGTTTCCAAATATTTTCTCCCTTTCTTTAGGTTATCTTTTTATTTTCAGGATAAAATCCTTTGATGCACAAAAGTTTTAATTTTAATGAAGCCCTATTTATTCATTTTTTCTTTAGTTGCTCAAGCTTTGGGTATAAAATCTAAGAAAGCATTGCCCAACACAATGTCCTAAAGATGCTTCCCTGTATTTTCTTCGAGAATTTTTATTGTTTTGGTTCCTATATTCAAGTCTTTGATCCATTTTGAGTTAATTTTTACCTGTGTTCTGAGGTAGGATGCCACCTTCATTCTTTTGCATAAAGCTATCCAGTTTTCCCAGCACCATCTGTTGAAGCGACTGTTCTTTCCCTATGGAGTGGACTTGCACCTTTGTAAAAAATCAGTTGGCCATAAACAGGAGAGTTGACTTCTGAACTCTCAATTCAATTCCATTGGTCTATATGTCTGTCCTTGTGCCAGTCCCGTGAGGTTTTGATTACTGTTGCTTTGTAATAAGTTGTTTTTTAAAAAAAATTTTTTAACCCCAACTGTATGGTTGCGTAAAGCCATATTTTTTAAATTATTATTTTTATTTTTATTCCCCCCACCACTGAGATGGCTCCCGTGTCTGGCTGCTCGTTGTCTGCTCATCTTCTTTAGGAGGCACTGGAAACCGAACCTGGGACCTCCCATGTGGGAGGTGAGTGCCAAACGCTTGAGCTACTTCTCCCTGCTTGTTGCGTCATCTGCTGGTTGCAGCATCTGCTGGCTGTGGCATCTGCTCATTGCAGCGGTTGCGGTGTCTGCTTGTTGTGGCATCTGCTGGTTGTGGCGTCTGCTGGTTGTGGCTCTGCTTGTTGTGGCAGTTGCAGTGTCTGCTTATTTCAGTGTCTGTGCATTGGGGCTGTTGGGGCATCTGCTGGTTGCGGTTTCTGCTGGTTGTGTCGTCTGCTGGTTGTGGCATCTGCTCATTGCAGTGGCTGCTCATTGTGGCATTGGCAGCGTCTGCTGGTTGTGGCATCTTGCTGGTTGCGGTATCTGTTCATCTTTAGGAGGCATGGGGAACTGAACCCAGGACCTCCCATGTGGGAGGCAGGTGCCCAAATGCTTGAGTCACGTCCGCTCCCCTGTAATAAGTTTTAGGATCAGAAAGCATGAGATCCCCAACTTTGTTCTTTTTCAAGATGGCTTTGGCTATTCAGATCCTTTATGTTTCCACATAAATTTGTTGATTGGTTTTCTATTTCTGCAAAGAAAACTGTTGGAATTTTGATTGAGATTGCATTGAATTTGGGTAGAATTGACATCGTAACAATATGTAATCTTCCAATCCATGAATGCAGATGTCCTTCCATTTATTTCGGTCTTCTTTTGTTTCTTTTAGCAATGTTTTATAGTTTTCTGTGTCCAAGTCCTTTACATCCTTGGTTAGATTTATTCCTAGATATTTGATTTTTTAGTTGCTATTGTAAACGAAATTTTTTCTTGATTTTTTTTTGTTCACATTTTTCATTACTAGTGTACAGAAACACTACTGACCTTTGCATGTTGATCTCATACCCTGCCACTTGGCTGAATTTGCTTATTAGTTCCAGTTGTGGATCAAGTTGTCTGCAAATAGGGAAAGTTTCACCCCTTGTTTTCCAATTTCTTTCTTTCTCTTGCCTAATTGGTTTAGCTAGAACTTCCAGTACACTGTTGAATAACAGTGGCGACAGTGGACATCTTTGTCTTGTTCTTGATCTTATAGGGAAAGCTTTCAGTCTGTCAGCATTGACTATGATGTTAGCTGTGGGGTTTTCATATATGCCTTTATCATGTTGAGGAAGTTTCCTTCTATTCCTAATTTTCTAAGTGTTTTTTATCAAAAAGTGTTGCTGGATTTTGTCAAATGCCTTTTCTGCATCAGTTGAGACGATAATGTGTTTTTTTCCCCCTTGTGGAGTCAATGTAATGTGTTACATTAATTGATTTTCTTATGTTTACCTACCCTTGCATATCTAGGATAAATCCTACTTGATCATGGTGTATGATTCTTTTTGCTGTTGGATTTGGTTTGCTAGTATTTTGAGGATTTTTGTACCTACGATCATAAGTGCTATTGGTCTGTATTTTTTTTTCTTATGGTATTTTTTCTGGCTTGGGTCTTAGGGTGATGTTGGCCTCATAGAATGAGTTAGGAAGTATTCCTTCCCCTTCAATGTTTTGGAATTGTTTGAGAAGGATGGGTGTTAATTCTTCTTAAATATTTCATAATATTCACCAGTGATGCTATCTGTTGTGAATTTTTCTTTGTTGGGAGGTTTTGATTACTGGTTCATTCTCCTTACTTGTTATTGGTCTATTCATATCTTCTATTTCTTTTTGAGTTAGTATAGGTAGCTTGCAGGTTTCTAGGTATTTCATCTGGGTTACCTAACTTGTTGGCATACAATTGTTCATAGAGTCCTCTAATAACCCTTTTTATTTCAGTGGGGTCAGTAATAATAACTTATGATATTAGTTATTTGTGTGCTCTCTATTTTTCCTTTGTCTAGCTAAAAGTTTGTCAGTTTCATTGATCTTGTTGGAAAACCAACTTTCATCTTTATTTCCTTCCTTCTGTTCATGTTGAGTTTAATTTGCTCTTCTTTTTTAGTTCCTTCAGTTATAAGGATAGGTCTCTAATTTGAGAGTTTCTTCTTTTTTTAATGTAGGTATTTAGAGCTATAAATTTCCCTCTCTGCTTTGCCTTTGCTGTAATCTATGAGTTTTGGATTGTTGTATTTTCATTTTCATTAGCCTCAAAATATTTCCTAATTTCTCTCGTGATTTCTTCTTTGACCAATTGGTTTATTAAGAATGTAGTGTTTAATTTCCACATGTTTGTGGATTTTCCAGTTCTCTCTCTGTTATTGAATTCTACATTCATTTCCTTGTGGTCAGAGAAGATACATTGTATGCTTTCAATATATTTTTTTAACTTTATTGAGACTTGTTTGTTGACCTAACATATAGTCTATCCTGGGAAGTGACCCATGTGCATTAGAAAAGAATGTATATTCAGCTGCTCCTTATTGAAGGGTTCTATATGTGTCTGTTAGGTCTAGTTATTTTATAGTATCACTCAAGTCTTCTATTTCTTTATTGACCTTCTTTCTAGATAGTCTGTCCATGATTGAAAGTGGTGCATTTAAGTCTTCTACTATTAACGTAGAACTATCTATGTCTCCCTTCAAATCTCTCAATATTTGATTCACATATTTTTGGGCTCTACTGGTATCTGCATATAAATGTATAATTGATATGTTTTCTTGTTTAATTGACCTCGTTATCAATATACAGTGTCTTCCTTTATTCCTTGTAACAAGTTATGACTTAAAATCCATTTTATTTGATATTAGTAGAGCTACCCTCCTCTCTTTTGTTTACTATATGCCTGGAATGTTTTTCCCATCCTTTCACTTTCAATCTACTTGTGCCTTTGAATTTAATGTGAGTTCCTTGTAAACAACCTAGAGTTGGGTTTTGCTTTTTTTCCCCCCATTCTGACTGTCTCTGACTTTTTACTGGAGAGTTTAATCCATTTACATTTAAAGTAACTGCTGATAATGCGGGAATTTCTTCTGCCCTTTTGCTATTTGATCTTTGTAAGTCTTATACTTTTTATGTTTCTCTATTCTTTCATTAATATGTACATTCATTTTTTTTTTTTTTAATTTTGTACTGTATAATTTTGAGTCCCTTCTCATTTCCTTCTGTATATATTTTTTCAGATATTTTCTTTGTGGTCACCATGGATCTTACATTTAACGTCATAAATCTATAACAATCATGTTTGCTTTGCTACTAGTTTGACTTCAATAGTATACACAAACATTGTGTCTATGCCTCTCCATGCCTTCACCTGTTTGTTGTACTTGTTACAAATTATATCTTTATAGATTTTATGTCTGAAACCATAGATTTATCATTCATTGTTATGCACTTGCATTTTAGAAGCTATAAGAAATAAGTGGAGTGACATACCAAAAAATACAACACAGTAGTACTGGCCTTTATAATTACTCATAATATTACATTTACCAGAGATTTTTATTTCTTTATGCCACTTTAATCCATTGTCCACTGCCCTTTCTTTTCAGTCTGAAGAACACCCTTTAGCATTGCTTGTAGGGCAGGTCTAGTGGTGAGGAACTCCTGTAACTTTTTTGTTTATAATCTGGGAATGTCTTAATCTCTCCCTCATTTTTGAAAGATGTCTTACTGGATATAAAATTCTTGCTTGGCAATTGTTTTCTTTTAACACTTTAAATATTTAATTCCATTGCCTACTCATGTCCATGGTTTCTGATGAGAAATTGGCACTTATTCTTACTGGGGCTCCCTTATACATAAAACATTGGTTTTCTCTTGCAGCTTTTGGAACTCTGGCCTTATACTTGGCATTTGACAGTTTGACTACTATGTTTCCGATCATGGTTCTCTTTGAATATTTCCTGATTGAGGTTTGTTGGCCTTCTTGAATGTGAATATTTATGTCTTTCATTAAATTTGGGAAGTTTTCTGCCATTATTTCTTTGAATATTCATTCTGTCTTTTCTCCCTCTCTTCTCCTTCTGGGATTCTTATAATGCATATTTTGGTACACTTTGATGGTGTGCCGTGGTTCTCATAGGGTCTGTTCACTTTTTTATATTCTTTTTTCTTTCTGATTCTCAGCCTGTCTTATCTTTGACTTCATTGATTCTTTTTTCTGCCAGTCCTAATATGAAGTTGAAAACCTCTAGGGAGGTTTTCATTTCTGTTATTGTGATCTTCAACTCCAGCATTTCTGTTTGGTTCCTTTTAAAATTTTTCTCTCTTTTTTGAGATTCTTATATTGTTCATTCATTATTTCCCCAAGATCCTTCAGTTTTTTTCTCTGTCTTTTCCTTTATCTCCTTAAGCATATTGAAGATCAGGTCTTTTAAGTCTTTGTTTGGTGAGTCCGAAGTCTCCTCTTCTTTGTCGATGTTTTCAGAATTTTCATCTTGTTCCTTTAGCTGGGCCATCATTTCCTGTTTCTTTGTCTTTTAATCTTTTGTTGCACACTGTACATTTTAATCTTTTAAAGTGTTAAATATAGGATTTAATCTCTGAGCTGTCTGCTCCTTAAGTTTGTATCCCACTGGTGACATGATAGATATTTCTTTGAGTTCTAAAGCCTAATAAAAACAAACAACACAATACAAAAAATACCTTTCACAGTCTTTTAAAATTCCTCTTTGCTGGCTGGTACTCTTCTTCAAAGTTTAGCCCTCCTATCAAGAAGATCATCCTCAGGCAAAAGTGCAAGTTCCTTTCCATATTCCCTGATACTGTGTCTTGTCCTGGGCTTGCATTCCTTTCCTTAGGAATTATTCCATTTACTGGAATTTGAATGCCCTCTCTACTGCCTATGAGTCAGACCCCTCCCCTCCTGCATGCTCTATTGTATGCTCTATTGTATGCCTTGAAGCTGGTAATCCTTTGCACCAGGCCACCTTGATTTAACTGTTTCTTACATCGTTTTAACTGTCCATGAGATGCTTTTGCAAGCATCTCCATAAGCATACTTTCAAGTTCACCCTAACAGTTAGGGTGAGCCAGAGACAAGGGTCCTGGTTCAGTCTTTCTGGCTACCACCTGATAGATTGGCACCGACTTATAGGCACCCCAGTCCACAGAAAGGGATTACTCTCCTCCATCTAGTATAGGTCCAAGGACCCTTAATGAGAGTGCAGGCCAGCTCCACACCATGCCAGGGAGGGAGAGGAAGAGGGACCATCAAAGGCACCAGTAGATTCTCCTACAGTTTTTTTTTTGTTGTTGTTGTTGCTGTGTTTTCTTGATTGAGCACTCACCCTGTTACTGCAACCCCTTAACTGTTTTCTGGAGTTTTTGAGGAAGATGGTTCTGCCAGTTGTTGCTAATACTCAAAGATTCTGTGGGGACATGGAACCCTGGAGTCCCTTGGGCCACCATCTTAGTCAACTAGAAGGCAATTTTGTTATTAAAATTGTGTGTAAGAGTTCGGAAAATTTCCTCAATTTATCTCTGCCACTGAATTTCATCCTCAACCTAGAACTCTTCTCTGATTATTCTTGGGAAAGATTTTTCACATCACTTACTTTTTTAAAACTTTTCCCAGATGAAGACCAATGATAAAATCATGAATGTCTTTAAGATGTTTCCTAAATATTATTTAAACTACTGATAAATTAAAATGTATCTATCATTAGGAATTTATTATTTAATGTGAAAAGAATTCCTATTACCACCTTCTATTTCTTTGAGGACAATGAGTACTTCATAGGCTTTCTTTTCAATTGGAATCATTACCTACATTTTGTGACTGGTGAAGGAGTCAGTGTTCATTCTAGTCAAGAATTCCAGGTTTTGCAGATTTTTTGTCAACTTCCTACCAGTTTTTATTTTTTTGTAAGCTGAGCACACATTTACTCTCAATTCTTCTTGATCATTTTTATTGTTATTTTCTAGATCTTTTCTTTAAAACAACTTTTTTTTTCATATTTACAGGCTTCTGGATTTCTTGAATTCTTCTGAGACTGAAAGAAGACAAAATCAAAGAACCTTTATGCTGGTATGTAGACACATCCTAGTTGGAATGGTCTAGATGTTACCCATGGAATATTCTTTAGATTGTTTTGTCTGATTTCTCTAGACAAAATAATTTGAAATGCATGTGACATAAAAATAAGCCACTTAAACTTTAGTGACTTTACTTCAAAAACTCCTACATATTTTTCTGACATTTTGGCTTGGATTTGACTTTGGTTACTAGAGTTTTAATGTCCTCTGCTTGGTACGATGTTGCATTCAATTACTATTTAATTTTTGGTCCTATGCAGTGAATCCATTTGCCAAAGCTTCTATTGGTGTGTAAGCAGAAACAATTGGAAATTTCTAAGGAAAGCACTGTCATTTTAAGTCATAAGCTTTGATAATTTCAGTGCTTAGTTATGGCTGATTTTGGTGAGTACTGTGTTGATGACTCATAGCTGTGCTTCTTGTTGAGACTGAGCATAATTATGGATCTCCAATATTCTAGAAATAAGTGAAGCACAATGATAAGGAAATCCACAGAGTAGTAAAATAGGGTGTTGCTTGTTTGTCAGATTCATTTCTATGGTGGTTGTGGATGGTTTTGAGCAAATGGGCAAACACACTCACCAGAAATTTATGAAATGTATTTTCCCACATAAGAGAAAAGAAGGGAAGAGGAGGAGAGTTGAGTGTCAAGGTGTGTTGGAGGCAAAGCCAAGTTAACATTTGCTGTTCCTGAGCCTCTTTGCTATCCTCAGAGGGAAGAAGTGTTCACAGGTCACTCACAAACCTAGGACTGTTACGGCCACTGTGGTGAAAGCAACAGACATTCATTCTGATAAAGTGTTGAGTAGATCAAATGCTTGGAATCAAATGCCTTGAAAAAATATTTTAGAAATCAGAGCTGATTCTCATTAAAAGTAAACAACAATAAATCCCACTGCAGATTTTGGCTTATTACTTTCACCATTTTGTTTTCATTTATTTCAAATATATATATTTATTTAATATATATATTTAAATTGTTTCTAAGAACACAAGCCAAGCTTCTACTATAGATTTTAAAAGGTCACTGTGCTTGACCATGGATATTTGATCTGTGATGCCTGGTTACCTGGTGCTCTCATCCTGATCATCAGAGCAATGTCTGTTTAGATGGAACACTGACATTTGTGTACCTTGAAGCCCCAAACACTTGAATTTTCCAACAATGAGAACATTGGGTATTTCTGTGTGTGTGCTAATGGTATGGACTGATTTTGCAGAATCGTTGCAGCAAGTTGTAAATGATGTATGAAATGAAAAATTCCTGTCCAGTGCACAGAGCAAATATATATAGTTCTATACAAAAACTGCAGTGCTGGGCTATTTGTTGTAATATTTCCATCAGACGTATAGTAATTTTTTGGTGAGTCCTCTTATCCAGATACTTGTCATTGGCACATAGCACAGGTTTCCTTTATATATATATATATATATTTTTTTTAAAATGGATTTCAGTGTTGTATAAGTGTATTAAAGTTAATAGAATAATGAATTTTAAAGTATTTTTTGGAAACAATACCACTATTGTTTTGATAAATTTAGGAAATATTGAAGAGTCTAAATGGTAAAATTAGAAATAATTTAATCCCGCTATAGAGAAATATCCATGATTTACATTTAGCATATATCCAGATTATTGAATAGATTTTTGAACTCTTAATTTTGCTTAATTAGTCAGTTACAGAATAGCTTTAGATAACTTTTTAAGAAAGATGTGTGGCTGTTTTGTTTTCTGACTCCATATATTTGTGAATATATTTTTCTATTCTTTGTTTAAGTATACAATTCTCAAGCTGCACCATTTTCTCTCAAGATTCTGTAATTTTCTTATATTTATTTCTACATCAAAGGAGAAGTCTGAAGCAAGGCTGATTTTTTTCCCATCATGGATAATTGCTATATTTGTGTGTGTGTGTGTGTTTCTGTGCATGTATTGTTGCTGTGTTTCCATGCCTGAATGTTTGTGAATCTTTATTTTTGTAGCTCAAAAAATTTGGCAAAATTTATCTAGATATGAGTATGCCTTAATAACAGCCATCTTATTCCTCTGTAGTCACCAGAATTGGTTTCAGCTGATGAAAGTTTTCATGTTTTATAGCTTAAATTGTTTTATTCTATATATCATCTTGCTCTTCTTTTTAGGAACCCCAGTGATCTAGATATTTAAACTCTAAGTTTCATGAAGGCAGGAACCATATCAGTTTTGTTCAATGCTCTATACCTGGGTATTTAGGTAAAAAGCTTGGCATATACTCAGCCCTCAGGAAGTACATTTTTTAATGGATAGATGAATGAATGAATGAATAAACCCCAACTCTAGCCTTCATATCTATTTTCTTCTCTCTGAAAATTTTCATCTAAGTTTTTCCACTCTTTTTTGGGAAATGGGCCTTCCAAGATATCATAAAGCTGAAGGCAAATATACTGCTCAAGGTACTTGGGTGCTTGCTGACTTTGTTCACCATATCCTCTTTCCCTGTCTCCTCATGAGGATATGGCTTTAACTGAGAACCATGAAAGTCTCATTAAGTCTGAAACATTTCCTCTTATCTCATAACCAGTTCACGGTCTTCCAAAATGATATAATTAAGTCTATGTAAGGAAGAGGAAGTGCAGATAGAATTGAGCTCAGATCCAAAGGCCTCTTGTTAGGCAGAGAATGTCACTTCCATATGACTTGCCTCCATGTCAGTTAGCTTTTGCTGCATAACAAACCATTTCCAAATTTAGTGGCTTAAAATTGCAATCCTTTATTGGTTCATGGTTCTGTAGGCCAGTAATTTGGACTGGGTAGTTCTTCTGTAAGTCTCACCTGGGAACACTTACATGGCTGTGGTCAGCTGGTGGGTCAGCTGGAGGCTAGTTGGTCCTGCTAGTCTCTCACATGTGTCTGACGTTGAAGTCATAATGTCTGAGGGTCCCAAAATCAGCAAAAGAAGGCAAATTCCAAGCCAAGCACTTTTCAAGCCTCTGATTACATGACTTTTACTAATAAGGTTCCATTGGCCAAAGAAATTCACCTGACCAACCCAAATTCAAGGAGTGGAGAAATAGACTCTACTTCTTGATTGGAGGAACTGTCATGTCATATTGCAAAGGCATGGATGCAGGGAGAGGGCTAAATTGTGGCCATCTTTATAATACACTATGTTCCCATATGGGACTCTGGAAACCAAGGGAATCTCTGCCGAGCTATACTGTTCCTGATTATAGTGCTCTCTTGGCCAATTAAATTGGAACTTAATCTAACCTTACAGTGTGTGTTTGGTCTCTTTCAATAGATTTGTAGTTCACCTGAAATGTTACACTATCCTTTTTTCTACATTAATATTCTGGTGTTCATTGGTATTTATTGCCTTAAATGCAGATTTGCATTCTGCCAATGCATTTTTTTGGTTACATCCAGTCTTTCCTCATCTCATTTACCTCTCTTCCTTTATTCTGTTACTTTTTCATATTTCACTATCCCTTATAGTTTTCTGTATCTTTTACCAGGAGGTTTATTTTGCCCTCTAATGTAAATGCTAAATTGTTTATTTTTTAAAATAATAAATATGTGCTTACTTTGTGCCAGACACTGCTTTACTGCTAGGAACAGAGTAGCCAATGAGAATTAGCCCCTGCCCTCAAGTAACTTATGGTTCATAAGTGTTTGATTTCCTCAAGTATAATGTTTTCAGAGGCAAAGGTCTTCTTTTGAGTTTGTCAGATGATTTTCTTGCCGCCTTCTGCAGTGTTCTATCATAGAGGCTTTGTTTGGTGCTTATCAGCAGACTTAGGGGTTTGCTCTTGGGTCTGTTCTCTGCTTATACGATGGTCAGATTTCCTCCTTAGATCTGCATATGGAGGCTTTATTACTGTGCATACCTACTAGCTCAATTCTAGGTTTCCAAGGAACATCTCCACATTAAAGTCTAGGTCTCGGAGCAGATGGAATGAAGAACTCAAATTCCCAGCCTGCGTTCCTGTTCTCCCTGTTCTGCCCTAACTACTTCAGCACTTTAATTTTGAGGATGTTATTTCCCGGGGAGAGGGAATACTTCCCCTTTTTGTTGTGGACTACTGTCTCTGAATGGATGGCAAGTAGGTTAATGGGTGAATTTTTGTGGGAAAAAATATTCCTGCTCCTTCATAAAATAGCTCTTGCATTGCATAGGGGCAGCTATGTGTTCTGATCTGCTAGTCCTGCAGACTCTGAGAACCTAAGTCTCTCAGTTGTTGCTTATGGGGAAGCCATCATTAAACAGTAGGAGATATATACGGTCTTTCCCTATCTGCTCTGTTTGCATGTTTTAGTGTTTTATTTTTTCTTACTAGTAAATTTTTGATTAGTAATATTTTTATACATACAAATGAAATATGTAATATATGTATGTAAGTTTTAAAGCATAACAGTGAAATAAATACCCAAAATTTATGACCCAGCTTCAGACCAGAACCATTAATGGGATTCTTGCATCCCCTGTGTGTGCCTTCCCAAATCCTTTTCCTTTCCACAAAGAGATAACCACAGTATTAATTTGCCAAATGGCTGCTGATGCAAAGTACCAGACATGGGTTGGGTTTTTTAAAGGGGATTTATTTTGGGTAAAGCTTACATTTCCAAGACCATGGAATATCCAAGTCACAGCATCATCAGAGGTGCTTTCTCACCAAAGTCAGCTACTGTTGGTTCTGTTGCCTGGCCATGTGGTGAAGCAAGATGGCCACCGATGTCTGTCAAGGTCTCTGTCTTCCCCTCCAGAATCTACCATCTCCTGGTGCTCAGCTGTGGGCAACCAGGCATAGGACATCTCTTCTGGGCATCCTTTTTCATTCTTGGCTGTTCTGCTTTCTTCCCGAGTTCAGGTGCAAGCTATCAGGTATATGGCTCATCTTTCCCTGGGCCTAAGCTCTTTGAGCCTCTTGGTGCTTCTTTCCTTGCAGCTCAGCTGTGGGCAAAACTGGAGTCCTTTCTTTCACATTGCAGGATCAAATATGGTGGCTTCCTTTATTTGTTTGTGTGTCTGTCTCTCTGTGTCTCTGTTTATGTCGGATTCAGCAAGAGGGTGGAATCTCAACCTAAGTCACGCCTTACTGGTTATTCATTTGAAAGGGTCTCATACCCACAAGTATGGATTGGTTGACAAACATAATCTTTCTCTTTTT
Organism: Cabassous unicinctus; assembly: GCA_029593785.1. Classification (NCBI taxonomy): domain Eukaryota; kingdom Metazoa; phylum Chordata; class Mammalia; order Cingulata; family Chlamyphoridae; genus Cabassous; species Cabassous unicinctus. Next base: position 14,878 of record JAQZBX010027548.1, on the reverse strand, counting down.
GGGATTCATAAAGTATTTTCAAACTGCCACAACCACCATCCTGAATATCATGTTTAGTAGTCACTTGACTTTCAAAATTTTATTTTATTTAATATGTGTGTTTAAGTAAACAATATATAGCTTAGAATTTTTAAAGTTTTGAATGTTATAAAAATGGTATCATATGAAATGTAGACTGGTGTGCATGACAAATTTTCACTCAATTTTATGCTTCTAAGATCCATTTATGTTGTTGCACGTGGCTGTATTTTATTCATTTCTACTGCTGCACAGTAGGCCATTGTGTGACTGCATCATGTTTCAAAAATATCTTTATTACATTAAAAATTGTTTTTATCTAATCAAACCAATGTTGCTTTGAATAATTGTATATATTTCTCCTAGTTTTCATGTGTAAGAATTTCATTTGGAGATAGATTAGATAGATAGGTAGATAGCTACCTCATATTCATAAAAGCGTAAAAGATTATATGATCTTTTTAATGTATTCAGGATCTTAATATTGGTTATATGTGCCTTCTCTTTCTGTATATAAAGGATCATATCTTCTCTGAATATAGTTTTACTTCTTCCTTTTCAATTTATATACTTTTTCTTTTTCTTACCTAATTGCTCTAGCTAGAACTTCTAGTACAATATCAAATAGCAATGGTAAAAGTAAGCATACTAGTCTTGTTTTTGATCTGAGAGGGAAAGTTTTCAGTCTTTCACCATTGAATATGATGTTAACTGCAGGTTTTTTGTAAATGGCCTCTATCATGTTGAGAAAGTTCCTTTCTGTTTCTGAGTGTTTTATCAAGAAATGGTGCGAGATTTTGTCAAATGCCTTTTTTTGCATCTATTGAGATAATCATATGGGTTTTTTCCTCTGTGGCCCATGCTGTGTGTTGGACCCTAGGGAAACAGGGCCTTCTGCTCTCAAGCTCACATTCTTGTGATGGGGAGTTAGATAGATAAGGATAATTTTATTTATAACAGGCTGTAGAAATGCAGATGAAGAAATGAATAATTCTGTCTAGGAGATTGGGCAAGGCTTCACAGTTAGAAAATGTTGGTACTGAGTTTTGAAGGACAGGTAGCCAATTTTAGAACATAAAATGTTTAGATATTTGTCAGACATAAAATGTTCTTGAAACATTCATCAGAATATACAAAATACTGCTTTAATGTGTGTTGTTAAAGTAATTAGTCCTATTAGATACCTATTTCTGAAGTTCAGAAATGTTAATATATGTCTTAAAAACCTTAGGGTTATTGATTTTATTTAAGGGTGAATGGTCATTTCTGAGATATTGGTGATGTTGTGGGTCTTTTATTTATCTCCTAGGCCCCCCATACACACCTTGGTCTCGAAATTTCTTGTTCCTTCCTCTTTTTCTGGCTCTGCATAAAATCAGACTCCAAGATGGAAATAAATCTCCTAGTGTGCTGCAGTAGAGATTATATGATGGATAGTGTTTTTCTAATGGATTTTATCTGCCATCCAAATCTGTCTTATATCTACCACTTGGTCCTTAAACTATCAATGATCTGTATTTGCTTTTGTTACCCATGTTTCCTATTATACAATTGTTTTTCTCAAATCTATCCCCCCTTCTTGAGTAGTACCAATTTTCCTCACCCAGTATTTCTGTCCTTAAAATAAGCAGAAGGATGATACTGTTAAATGAGCCATTTAAGTGAAGAATGGCATGTCAGACATTCTCTCTATATATATAATGAAAAAGATGTATATAGGTTAATGTATGTATTTATAGAGATGGATATTACAGCTATTTTATGATATTTAAAACTAAATGCCACAGTTCTTTTTTTTTTTTTTTTAAGTAGGTCTAAACTTCCCTTAAAGGAAAGCTGAGAAAAGTAGTAATTTGGAACTAGTTGGCTTAACTTAAAAAGCTCCCCTGTGACATCTGAGTGTGTTTAGTGCAATTGCTTTCTTAGACTTCCTCATTAAAATATTGACTACTCTTTTTTCTTCAGTAAATGCTAATCCTGGCTCCCATGTACATGTATTTACATTTCACTGCAGGCAGCCTGCCAGGTTAGAAATAAAACCAATTTGTTAATATCACTATTTCCCTTTCAGCAAAGAAAATATGCATTAAATTAAAGGTTTTTAAAAAAATAATACGAAATGGCTCCTGTTGATAGCAACCATTTATTTGTCTCTCTGGCTGAGGTTATGATGGCTCATTTATACTTACCTGCATTTCTTTGCTCATCTCAGCTCTGGCCATCTCTGTGCTAAGTCTGGGATTCTAAAAGACCCTGGTCACAGGGTCTGATGTTGACTTTGCCCCCTTCACTTCACCTCTTCCATTGTCACCTTTGCCAGTCCCTGCCAACACCCATCCAAGGGTACAAAACACTATTTTTAAAAGAATGTGAGCAAATGCAGCTAATCCTGGCCAATAACATGCTACTGTGTTGGAGCATTCTCCCCAGAAACCTTGGAAATCTTCGAACTGCAAGAGGGTTCCCATTTGATTTATGATTCATAAGTGGATCAGTGTTATTAAAATCCACAGGAGCCCTTTGTTCATTCAGCCATTCTGAGGGCCACCCATCATGCACTTCCATACACTATTTGCACAAGAACATCCTCCTGGAGCCCATAACTGTTTGTTAAATAATCCTTCTGTAGAAAGCAACTAATTATACAAGTGAACATCAAGTAGTATTAGTAACTATAGAATGTTTTTGCATGTTGGGTTATCTAAAGTTGCACAGTCAAGTGAAATTTCAATAAACGCTAACAAGTTATTAACCTTATTAGCATACTTTTCCTGGCTGGGTGCTACTATTTACTGTGTTGAATATTTTATTTATAAAATGGTTTGATTGATATTTACTATTATTCCTGTAATCCATACGGAAAAAGGAGTCATTTCCAAATGCCACTGCATAGTTTGGTATTGGGAAAAATTAAATCTAGTGTTCAAAAACTGGGGTACGTATTTTATTAATTTCTCTGGCTTTTTCTATTATTTTCATTATGTTTCTCACCTGTTGTTTTTCTTTCTAGTCAATGGTTATCTTTGTTCTAGAAAGATTGGAAGAACAAAGTTTTATTGGTAATCTTAATGTTCCATTTCTTATTTGTGGAAACTATGAAAGAAAGCAAAGATTTGGCCTAAGTACTTGGTTGATTGCCTCCTTTCCAGTTTCATCTTAACTGAATTAAAGATTTGGGGCCCTCAGTTTTTTACTGCAGAGATTCCAAGTTAGGACTTTTCCCCTCTTGAGCCCTTTCATCTTTCATACTTTTATTCCATTTTACTCTCATTCAGTTTAAAGAAAGCCATTGGCTTCTTTCTCACATCATTGTTTACATATTTTTGATTGATATGGCAACATCTCTATTTCCTAAATCCTGTACAACTTTGAACTGGGTGCATCCTAAAAGCTTAATGGTCTTTCTGGTATAGTATTTGGTCCTGGAAACAGTCAGTATTGAGATACTTCTCAGGGAAGATACATCTAGCAATGCAATGTTGTTCCATGAGGGAAACCACCTCATCTAGCTGGTAAGCAATTTAGGCCCTGAAGCATGAAGATTTCATAGCCCTTGTAATTTTATCCTTCCTGTGTCACTGCAGGTGCTACTTTTATTTGTATAAATATTTAATCTTCTATAAAACTTATTAAGCCGTTGGCCTCAATAATATTTTTTGGCAGTGAGTTCCCTAGGTTATAGAGACAGTCAAGTACAACAGCTTAGCTGAAGATCACAGTTTTATATAAAATAAAAGGTGATTTTTGAGAGACTAAAAAAAAAAAATACCCCAGCAAAGCTGTTTGGAATTCGGCTATGACGTTTCCCAATGATGCTGCTATGGTCTTGGTAGCCCTGAGCTGGCATCTGTGAGACCAGAACAAGCTCAGGTGAAACTAAACTGAAGGGAGTCAATATATGTCTTTCTCTTGACCTATTGAAAGGAAAAGCAGATAAAACATATGGACAATGGTCATCACTTTCCTAGCATTCAGGCCTTCACACTAATATTCCTGCATGTCTTTAAATCTGTGGGAATATTTCTCCATATTAGTCTTCCCTAACCATTTTTAATTAGTTGGCTTCTTTTAATTGATGTCCATTTTCATCTTAAAACAGATGAGCCTCCCTAAGTCTCTTGGTCGGATGGGAGGCCCAACCAGAAATGTGTGGTGATATCTTCTAATTCCCTTCAGACAGCAATGTAGACATCAAGTGGAGGTTCTCCAGTTATATTCGGTTATACCAGAACCAGGTTAGAAAGATTAAAAATAAGCAGTTGACTTTACTATCCTGCTGTATGTGAATTAACTCTGTGGTTGTACACTTTGGTTTCCTGGATACTTATAATATCTAGTATATTTGCTTTTGAACATAATGGACATGTACCACAAAAGAGTCTGGCATGCATAGGCATATACTGGATTAGAAACTGATATTGATGTCAGTCTCTTTCAGTAGACCTAACATAGGAAGCTTACAATTCCCAAGGAGGAAAAATGAACATATTAATAGAACACAATCCATGGGATATATAACAAAGTATTAAATTATGTGGAACTATATGGGCTAAAGGAATTCAGAGAAGGAATTGGTTATTGTTGACCAGAATGCTTCAAATGAAGGAAGTACTTGAACTGGGTGTTTAAAAAACCTGAGATTTGGAAAAGGAGAGTGGAAATGAGGGGTAAGATGATGGTGAGTAGTTTGAGCCAAGGCAAAGCGTCCCTTCTACAATGGCAGAGCTTCAGGGTAATAGGTTCTGTGGCTCCTAAACTAGATTCTCACCTAAAAAACCATTAATGAGATTAAGTATTGGCTCAGTCCACATTGTGTGGAACTGAATTTATTTATTTATTTATTTTTAATTTTTTTTTATTTTTAAAAGATTTTATTTATTTATTTATCCCCCCTTGCTGCTTGTGCTCGCTGTGTCCATTTGCTGTGTGTTTTTCTGTGTCTGCTTGTCTCCCTTTGTTGGGTCGTCCTGCTGCGTCAGCTCACCGTGCCGCGCGGGCTGGCTTGCCTTCACCAGGAGGCCCCGGGAATCAAACCCGGGGCCTCCCATATGGTAAACGGGAGCCCTATCGATTGAGCCACATCCGCTTCCTGGAACTGAATTTAGTGTTAATTTTTCTTTTACTGATTTTAACCTTATTTATATAATTCTTTTCAATATTCCCATACCTGCAACATTAGGGTCCAGTATTTTCTTAAACACCTTTAACTCATCTTTACTTAGCAAGTCTTTAGCTTCTTAAATAAGTGACCAAACTGCCATACATATTGGTGGAATGCAAAATGGTACAGCCAGTTTGGAAAACTGTTTAGCACTTTCTTATAAAGTTGAATATACATGTACCATATAACCCAGCAAATCCACTCCTAGGGATTTACCCCAAAGAAGTGAAAGTGTGTGTTCACACAAAAACCTATACATAAAAGTTTATGATGGCTTTATTCATAATCACTCAACCCTGAAAACAGTCCTTCAACTGGTGTATGGATTATCAAATTGTGGTCTATCCATACAATGGAATACTACTCATCAATAAAAAAGAACAAACTGCTGATACATGCAACAACATGGATGAATCTCAAATGCATTATGCTAAGAAAAAGAAGGCAAATTCAAAAGTCTCCATGCTATTAATTCCATTTTCATGGCATTCTGGAAAGGGTAAAACCATAGGGATAGAGAACAGGTCAGTAGTAACAAAGGAGTAAGGCTGGGCGGGACAGGTTGACTAAACATACAGGAAATTTGGGGAGAGTGATGGAACTGTTCTGTATTCTGATTGTGCTATACATTTGACATGAGTATATGGATTTGACAAACTCATAGAACTGTACACTAAAGAGCATGAACTTTACTGTCTGTAAATTATACCTTGGTAAGCCTTACCAAAAAAAGTGGCCAGTGGTCTGATTGTCACAGCTCTGATATAATCGCCTTACATTGATGCCCTGTTGTAGAAATTTATATCTTTACATAGTAATAGCCTCCCCTCCTGGAGAAGTTTGGTTCATAAACTTCCATCATCCCTTGAAGGATTTTTTTTTTTAAATCCCTCATGTTTTGGAGATGACCAAAGCCTAATATTGATGGTAATATCTCTCTTTGAAACACAAGGTTTTGTGTGTAAATAAGGAACCAGTATAGAGGGATTGGCTATTTCATATATGAATAGTGACTCTTTTGAGACACAGGTATGACATGATGGAATCCCTTCTAACTTCTCTGTTATGCAATGGACCTACTGGTTTTATAGGGTGTGAAAATTTGAATCCTTTAAACCAGTTAGTACATCTACTTTTCCAGATTTGAGTAAACTCTCTGGTCTACCTTCTCCAAACTTCTGCTTTGGCTGCTTCCAGGTTATTAAAGAAAAATCACAAAACTGGCCAAGTGGCCCAATAAAAAATCATTTGTTCTTCAATGATGCAAATAATCAATTTTTCTATGGTTTAAAAAGTTATTTGTATTTCATCTACTTCTAAAATGGATTTGAAATGGCTCATCTTTAAAGCAGATATTCTGAAATTTAATCATTTTGCTAGGTTACAGTCCCAGTTCCACATCCTTCACTTTGCTAGAACAATCTCTCTTTATCACCTTGGGCAAGTCACTTGCCTCTTTCTGGTCTCAAGTTCCTCTTCTCAAAAGTGAGGGAGTAAAATTCTGAAAAATCTTTGCGTTGGTGGTCTTTAAGCCCCCTTTAGGTTCCCTTCTATTACATTTATCATACTCTATTTATTTACTTATTCATCTTCTGCCTTAGAGTAGAAACTCCATGAGGGCAGGGATCTTGCTTCTCTTATTCACTTGTATCCTTGGCAGGCAGGAGGCACTTGCATAGTATTTGTTGAATAAATGAATAAGTGAATGGCACCAGCCATCTCTAATTGACATGATTCTGCTGCTGACTATGTGCTTATACCATTCCGTATTTTAAATTAAATAAAATATCTGTGTAAATAGCTTAACTAAGTATAATCAATCTGTAAAATAATATTGGTAAGGAAAGGCAAAGTTATTGCTGTCACGATTATTTTTAGTTTTAGTGTATTTGAATGATATGGTAAAATGTCTTCTTTAGCACATTGTTTGTATATTTGCCCTTTCTTTTGCTTGGGATGTAACCAGGTGCCAGCTCCTTCAAAGGAGTGTTTTGTACAGTTTTTGTTGTCTCATCTTAATTGATATCCAAATAGCGCCCAGGTATGAGGTTGGTGGTCTCTTGACATGTGAATAAATATAATTGCTCCTTAGGATGGAAAATCTAAGATGGCAGATATTATGGGACTTTAAATTTAAGTATATATTTGCAACTATTTGAGGATATTGATTGACTTTTTAAACTAATTGCAACCACTGGATCAGGGACTAGCATTTTAAAAGTAGGTTTCTGGAAGAATATAAACATGTGACTATTAAATAAAGTTTAATTTAAAGAGGCTCTGTGTTGTATAGAGATCTTTTAACTTTAGTTAAAGTTGAAGTGTCTTAATTTATATATTAGATACTGATGACATTGTCGAAATCTAGTTTCTCCGTTTACTGTAGTTCTTTATTCTTAATGGGATTTGAGGTCAGCACTGAACAGTGCCCGGGTATCCCAAGAATTTCCCCTAGAAAACAAGAGTGCCAGACATGCAGAAGAAGGTCAGCAGTACTGTTTGGCAAAATAATGTTTCTCTCTTAGTTGGCAGCAGTGTGCCAGGTTCATTTTGGAAAACAGTAGCTCGCAAAAGGATTTTCCTTTTCTCATTGTTTTTTTTTCCCTTTTCCATTTTTAAACCACTTTCCCTTCCCAATGCAAAAGTACTTTTAGCCAATTCTCTCTGAAACACTTTTATTTAAAGAAAAATATAGTCACTATGTCATGTTTCCAAACAGGACGTGCTTCCTACAGCCCCTCTAAGTTGGGCAGCCTGCTGAATCTTTTGAGTACAGGTGTGTAAGGGCATGAGTCTGGGGCAGGAGTAGTTAAGTGAATAGAGGTTTTTTGTCCCAATGAGAAAGAAACTCTTGTCATATCCTAAAGCCAGTGAAGTTCCCAATTAGCGCAAGTTCCTAGTACTACATGTCATGATTTTACTTTAGGATCTACTATTAAAGTTCTACTCTGATTTTTGTGGCTTATGCTTTCCAAAATGCATTCATTCTTTTGTTAACAATAATTTGTTCAGTGTCTCCTGTATCTCAGACACTTTCTGGGTCCTGAGGATGCATCAATATACAAAACGGGCAAAACGCTTTTCCCTCATTGCTTTCTGTTATCGTTACGACTCTGGGAAGCCAGGAGGACTTTTAGGTGCATTCCCACTAGCAAATGAGAGAGAGTTTGTGAATTTCCTCTGAGATCACTTATGAAGTTATTGGCAAGATTAGAACTGGAAACCAGATCCTTGTGCTTCCAGCTAACTGTGCCATGAACTACACCAGAAGAGACCTCTAAGGTAGGAGAGTGGTGATTAAGGGATGCTTTAAATTGGTGCCTGTTGCATTTGTCCTTGGACTGTGACCTTCCTAAGGGCACTCACAGCTTGCCTTTGAGAAACGACCTGCCATTTTCAAACAGCATCAAGGTGAGTCAATTAGACAGAAGAATGGGGAGCAGGGTATTGGGTTTTATATTTTCTTTTCGTGTATTTGGGAAGGAAAAAATTTATGATTCAGAGAGGTGTAAAATGAAAACAGTTTTCTCAAATTCTTATGTCTGTTGAGACACTACTAATCAGAGTGGCTTTTTCTCCCCTCATCTCTTTTATTATTATTATTATTTTTTTTAGAAGGGGAGGGATGACCCTGCTGGGTTTTGGAGTATGCCTATAGCAGCTTTTAGCAAATCACAATCCCAGCAGTAGGTTCGGCTTTGAAGAAAGATTTACAAATCTCTCACTGCTTTATAAATATCTGCATTTATATCTTAAAGAAGAGGAAGAAAAAGCCCCTCACGGTTGGTCTCGGCCTCCTCGCCCTCCTCCCCTTCCCACTTCCCCTTTTCTTGCTTTCCTCTTTCAGAAATTAAAGATTGTGATGTGTGCAGGAAATGAGGGTCTATAAAATTGTGATAAAATGTTCCTGCAAAATTGCCTTTGAATTTTCGCCTTGAATTGCAGGCGAAATGAAATTGTTCGCTTTCAGCATTGCTTTGTTTTTGACCCCTTTTTGTGAATTCTCAAAGGAAAGAAACATATTCCCATCTTTTATAGTAATCAAATTTATCTGGCATCTCTCAGCCTCTTGAATTACTTATGCTAGAGTTGGCCAGCCTCAGGAAGGCTGTGGCTGGTTTATTTATTTATTGTTCTAAAGTGAGGGTTTTTGACATGAGGTCCCCACATCATCCTAGGGGAGCATTGGAGAAAAATCAAAAGTGCTTTCTGACATGGCGTATGTGTACTATGTATCCATGTGCATACACATCGTAAAGGTAAAAGACATCCATCTAGTGAGAAATAATAGGGGAATTTCATGATCATAAGTCATGGCTATTTAATATTTTCACGTGAGAAGGAAAATGTCTCATGCCATTCATGTAAAATTATATGTAAAAAGCCAAAAAAAAAAAAAAAATTTCCGGGGAAAGGCTTTGCGTTTGCACTAAGGCTCTAATAAGAATAAGTCGTAAACCTGTTTAGTAACTAGTTGGTTTTAACAAATATGATTTCTGTGAGTAACGGGTGATTTTATCACCTTGTAACTGGGGAGGCAGGTGTAATATGATTCTCTCTTTCACGTTAGAGTACAGGGGTCAGAGACTGACCACATCTGTCACCTGCAGGAGCATTCTGTCAAGACTAGCCTTGCCTGAGACCCTGAGTTCTCCTGTAACATGACTCATTCTTTCTTTTTACTTCTGGTCCCTTGTGTCTATACTCATAAAATCAGAGGCTATAGGTGTAAACCTGCAGAAATCAGATTTGAGTTTCTAAACTAAATCTTTCTTATGTGGAGAAAACAAAATAAAATACACCTCTCAGGGAGAATACACAAACAGTACTTTTTAAAACTTCACTGGGCTCAAGTTGAAAATTAGCTGAGGGAAATTAGTTTTTGAAGCCCTCACGAATGCCTCACACATTCTTTATTTAAACTTATGCTTAGAAAACTTTAGGATGCATTCAAGTATTGAACATCTTTCGTGCTTAGAAATTTCTAAATTACAGTGAGTTAATGCTGAAAAGCTCTAAATAGTTATTTCACTTTTTCTATAATTTTCTCCAAAATAGGCAAAATATGTTTGTCACAGTCTGCAAAGTCTACAAAGACTTTCATTGTTTTTCAGGTTTATTACTAATAAAATTTCTTAAATGAGAACTCACATAAGAATTTCTTTAAAACTATTCATATTTATCAGTAAAGGGTCCATATAAGTTTAAATATATATATAATGAAGACCCTTAGTATAAGGTATGCTATGTGCAATTTGAGCCTCTTTCAAATATTCTTTACTTCTGCGACATTGTGAGGATTTCAGAATCAGTAGAATAAGGGTTAGTGTGCAAACAACCCTCTTAACAGATAGGCATCTATATGTGTATCTGCATCTTAGAACAAATTTTAGGATTAAGCACAAAGTCAGCAAGTGCAACGTTAAGTGGGAATGTTTGCGTTCAGTTAATTAGCTTATTTAACATTAGATTTGCTTTATAAATATTTATTTTAACAATCATTTCCTATGACTTGATTTCCTATTACTTTAGGCAGCCAAAGGAATCAGCTAACCCACCTGTCACATTTCATTTTTGATGAAAAAGAAAAGAAAATGGTTTTCCAAGAAGATCTAAATGCAAAAGCATAAGTTTTCACTGCATTTCTCAGGGATCTACAAAGATCAAGAGAATATAGCATCCTTTATGAACCACGTACAATAGACCAGCGGCTTGTATTTCAGTTTCTCCTTTTCCCTTATTGAAAAGAAAATCTTTAACTTTTACATAAATACTTTAATCCACAGATTCTTAATTGTGGCAGTCAGGGAACAGGAATGATCAATATTTATTGGAAATAACTTTAAATAACTGTTCTTTTCTTCTGTCCCCTCGGAGAAGGCAGCACAAATAATTCTCTGGTTCGGATACAGTAATTTAAATGTGTCCAGTTTTGCAGTGGTGCCTATGAATCCATTTAGTGTGGGTTTGTTCACATCCAAAGAAAAGTTAAATGCTGACTTTGAAAGTAAAGAAATGTTCCATAGATATCCTTTGCTTTCAAAAAACACACGTTTGACTGTGATCCTTAAAAGCTTTTATTGAACTATTTTCTTTTTCTGTCTGCAAAATTCACAAAGGGCTTTTCGATAAGCCCTTGTCATATTTTCCCTAGTTTGTCCTATTTTCCTTAGGGGAATAAACAGCAACAGTGTTCAATTTCCCATTCTGAATGTACATGCAAACATAGGGAGCTTTTATTACAAGGAAAGAAATCAAATCATTGTCACCTAAAGTGCTAATTATGTCTGATAAATGTACGGCATACACTTAATGCAAAGAGAGCTTAGGAAATGATACACCTTCTGTAATTACAGTGACCAACCTAGTGCCATCAATCTAAATTTTTTTTCAATCCACGTTCATTTGGGTGGCTTTTTTTTTTATTAAATGGCTTTCTTCAGCTTCAACAGACCCACTTGCTGCTAATAGGGCAAGTCACCTGAAGTAGTTTGGAACTGCATACAAGAAGGCGCGGTCCGTGCTCCACACCCTGGAGGCGTGCGCTCAGATGAACACAAGCTGCACCCGAGGACAGTGACAGTAGCGTGGAAGCTACAAACTGAGAAGACAGCATGCCATTCTTTGCTTGCCTAATGAATTTGTGTATCCAATTAACTAAAAATACTGTATTTCTATTTCAGGGGCATCTGAAATCCCCCACAGCTGACAACAGGCCCTTGAGCCCCCTCCCTGGGGATGTTAATGACCTTGTGAGTAGGCAGGCTGTCCTCCTCGGAAGTTCTGATGATAACATTGAGGAATTACTTCTCTTCCTCTGTTTTTCTTCATGAAAGAAAGCCACTATTCTTCTCAGAGCCACCCTGTCCCTGACCTCTAATAGAACCCGACACCCTTATACTAATGAAATAAAAGTAGGTTTTAATCAGACTGAAGGAAGTTGATTTTCTCTGAAGCTGCTTCAGAGTCCCTCTCCTCCCAGAGTCTTCCGGCAGAGAAGGTTGTCTCTCAGATACATACGGATTTGGCTGCGGAGGATGTTGCTCCGGAGTGAATTCATGCCTGTCGTGGCAGAATATGATGCTCAGGTTTTTGTTTGGCCATATCACCTCTCTGGGTTTTTGACTATTAAATGCATGAGCAGCCTGGGTGTCTGCAGCAGTGACCATGCGTATCAGGGCAGACTTTTCTCATCATCCATGAAATCCAACCAAATCTTCCTTTTTTAGCCTTTTTCCTTCCTCTTTCCTTCTTTCCCAGTCTCTTTCTCCTTAACTCTTTCTTAACCGCTCTCATGTTTCTCTCTTGTTATCGTTGCTTTCTGTTTCACTTTAAATTTGTAACAAAAAAACATTAGTTCTAAAATTTGTATTTTGAAGACAGTAGAGCAGCTTAAATTCTTTCATTTCCTCTTGATTGTCTATCCTAGAATCTTTTTGATTATGGGGGAAAAATTAGTTCTACCTGATTTCTTTAAAAAGTTCGTGTTAAATATTGCCTTCCCCATTTGTTTTTACTGTTTCGTCAGAATTCTAAAGCTGGGATTCAAACTTTTGGTTGTTGCACAGTTATGCAAATAGATAAATCTAGAACAAAGATGTAGTTTTAGGTAATAGTTTCATATAGTCTTAGTTAATTATTTTTGTACTAAAATTTCAAATTGTCAATTTGCTTATGACTACTCAAATTTTTTTTAAGTGGCAGAAGTTTTGACATCATTTATATGAATAGCCTGAATATTTAGGCTATTCAGTTGGGTTCTGATTTACATAGGTGGAATGATAGGTCATAAAAAAGATTCTTAAATGAAGAATGTTAGGATTTCCATTTTAGCCTAGAAAATTCTCAAAACATGAGAAATATTATAAAAAAACTTTCCATGAGTTTAAAAGATTAGTCTTTCCTCAAGTTCATATATTCTACTTGAATTATAAGGGTCTAAGTATAGGGGTCAGAAAAATAAATGCAATGTTAATTGTGATATTGTACTTGCATTATCCCAGTAAAAGTTACATTTACTTCTCAGTGATATGGTAATCAGCTTTAAAAAACTAAATAAAAGTTTATTTCACAAAGCCCAATTCCTAAAAACAATGAAGAAATTCTACACTTTGTTTTCTTAATTATACAGTTTGTTGTTGTCAGGCATAAATCAAATATTAAAATATTAGGAATAATTCCACTCATAGGTATATGCCTAAGAGAAATAAAAACATGTCCACACAAAAACGTGTATGTGATTCTTCATAGCAACATTATTCATAATAACCAAAAGGTGGAAACAACCCAGATGTGTGGCTGATGAATGGATAAACAAAATGTGTTATATCCTTACAATGGAGTATCACTTGGCCTTGAAAAGGAATGAAGTACTGATACATGGATAGACTTTGAAAATATTATGCTATGCAAACGAAGCTAGTAACAAAAGACCACATAATATATGACTCCACTTATATGAAATGTCCATAATAGTCAAATCTATAGAAACAGAAAGTAAATTAATAGCTGTCTAAGGCTGGGGGGATGAGAGGATTGGGGGAGATCCTCTAAGGGGAATGGGTTTTCTTTTGGGGGAGATGAAAATGTTCTAAAATTGTGGTAATGGTGGCATAGCTCTGTGAGCATACTAAAAGTCATTGAATTTGTATACATTAAATAGGTGAGTTGTTTGATATGTAATTAATCTCAATAAAGCTGTTACCAAAAAAATTGTGGCTTGTATGTTTAGTTTATATTCTAAAACCCAATGACGAAAAGAATCTGACTACCTTTGAGAAAGAAAACTATTTTTTTCTTTTTTGAGAAAGAAGACTATTATTTCTTTTTTTTTTTTTTTTTTTAAGATATTTTGGCTAGAGTGAAATTTCTGGCATGACACTCTAGCTAATATATTATGTATATTGGCATTTATTCTAGGACTTGCATTTCCTTATAACAGAAATAATTTATTTTGTGAATGAATCTCTGCAAATAATTTCTTTATGTTGCTATAATATTTTGATATGCTTGAAATTTAGGAAGTGTGAGAAAAGAAATCAGAATTTGAGCCTATTGTTATTTTTTAAAAATGTATATATACTAAGCCTTTTACATTTAAATTTGCATATAGTTAGAATAGTTTAATTTTTTTTAACTTTTTTGCATATGAAATACAGCATATGTTCAGAAGAGCATATAAAACATATGTTTAGTTTATTGAATAAAAATTGAGCAAACACCCATGTATCTACAACACAGATTAAGGAACACTACATTCTTTGTTGCATCCTCAGGAGGCCCTGCGAGGTCTTTCCTAATTCCAACCCTTCCTTCTTCCCCATAGATAATCCTCATCGTGCCTTTCAAGATGATTATTTTCTTGCATTGCTTTAAAAATTTACCACATATGTAGGTATCTTTAAAGAACATAATTTAATTTTGCCAGGCTTTGAACTTTATATATATATGGAAAAATTTGTTATGTATTATTCGTTACTTGTTTCTTTAACTCAACATTATGCTTACAAGATTCATTAAAGACAAGGGTCAACAAACTTACTCTTTAAAGGGCGAGATGATAAATATTTGCAGCTTATCAGGCCATTGGATTTCTGTGGCAACTACTCAACTTTACTGTTGTTGGGTGAAGTAGCCATAGACAATACATTTAAAAAATGGGCTTTGCTATGTTCCAGTAAAACTTTATTTAAACAAAAA
>JAQZBX010027547.1:0-28300 GCA_029593785.1 Cabassous unicinctus | reverse complement strand
TAGAGTTCATCAATTTCTTCTTTCCTCAATGTAGGCTACTTTAATGTTTCTAGAAATTTGTCCATTTCCTCCAAATTATCCATCTTCGTGGCATAAAACTTTTCAAAGCATCCTCTTATGGTACTCTGTATTTTGTGTGGTCAGCGGTGATATCCCCTTTTTGTTTCTTATTTTATATATTTGGTTCATATCTCTTTTTTTCTTTGTTAGTCTAGCTAAGGGTTTGTCAAGTTTATTAATTTGCTCAAAGATCCAGCTTTTGGTTTTGCTTATTTTTTGTACTGCTTTCTAATTTTCAGTTTCATTTAGCTCTTTCCTAATCTTTGCTATTTCCTTCTTTCTGTTTCCTTTTGGGTAATTTGTTGTTCTTTTTCTAATTCCTCCTGGTGTGCAGGAAGGTCTTTGACTTTAGCTTTTTCTTCTTTTTTAATATAGTCATTTATGACCATGAATTTCCTTCTCAGGACAGCATTTCCTACATCCCATAAGTTCTGATACATTGTGTTATCATTTTCTGTCGTTTCAAGGTAATTACTGATTTCGTTTGAAATTTCTTCCTTGACTCACTGTTTGTCTAAGAGTATGTTGTTTAACTTCCATATTTTTATGTCTAAGCTGGTTCTCTGCCTTTTACTGATTTGCAGCTCCATTTCTTTGTGTTAGAGAAATTACTTTGTATAAAGTCAATCTTTCTGAATTCATTGAGAGTTGTTCTGTGGCCTAGGATATGGTCTATCCTAGTGAATGATCCATGTGCATTCAAAAAGAATGTATAGCCCACTGTATTTGGGTGAAATGTTCTGTATACGTCAATCAGGTCCAGATATTTTAATGTATTATTCAATGTCTTTGTTTCTTTATTGATTCTCTTTTGAGATGTTCTGTCTAAAGGTGATAATGGTGTATTAAATTCCCAGAATATAATTTTGGAGACATCTACATATTCTCTTATTTTTTCCAGTGTTTGACTCATGTATTTTTAGGTGCCCTGGTTAGGTGCATAAATATTTATGATTGTTCTTTCTTCTTGGTAGATTGTTCCTTTTATTAATGTACAGTGCCTTCTTTGACTATTACAATAGTTTTGCATTTAAAGTCCATTTTGTCCTATATTAGTATAGCTACTCCTGCCCCTTTTTGGTTATTGTTTGTTTGTACATTTGTTTTCCAACCATTTATTTTCAGTCTCCTTGCACCCCTGGGTCTGAGGTGGGTTTCTTTTAGACAGCATATAGATGGGTCATATTTCCTTATCCATCTGCCAATCTGTGTCTCTTGATTGGTGAGTTTAATCCATTATATTCAATATTATTACTGCAAGGACTTATTACATTAGCCATATTTTCTTTGGGTTTATGTATGCCATAGGTTGTTTTTATTTTTCTTTTTATCATTCTAGTTGTTCTTACATTATCCTCATACTCTCTCTTTTCTGTTTTTTCCTTTGGACCTGCAGAACTCCCTTTAGTATTTCTTGAAGGTCAAGTTTTTACTGACATAGTCTCTTAATTTCTGTTTATCTGTGAATAATTTGAACACTCCCTCATATTTGAACGACCCCTGTGATGGACAGAGAATTCTTTGTTGGAAGTTTTTTCTTTTAGTACCTTAACTATGTCATACCACTGCATTCTGGCCTCCATGGTTTCAGATGAGAAATCAACACTTAATTTTATCGAGATTTCCTTGTATGTGATGGATCTCTTTTCTCTTTCTACCTTGAGAATTTTCTCTTTGTCTTGAGCATTGCATATTTTGACAAATATATGTCTTGCTGTAGGCCTGTTAGGATTTATATTGTTTGTGGTACTTCCTCGACATGTACATCCATCTCTTTCAATAGGGTTGGGAAGTTTTCAGCCATTATTTCCTTCAACAACCTTCTGCTCTCTTTACCTTCTCTTCTCCTTCTGGGATGCCTACAATGCATATGTTTGAGTGTTTCATGTTGTTATTCAAATCCCTAAATCCCTACTGAGTTTTTTCTATCTTTTTATCTATCTGTTCTACTCTCTTTTTTATTTCAGATATACTGTCTTCATTCACATCACTGATTCTTTCCTCTGCCTCTTCAAATCTGCTGTTATGTGCTTTCAGTGTATTTCTGATTTTTGCATTGTGCCATTCATTGCCATCATATCCATTATCTTTTTATGTATGTTTACAATTTCTTCAATGTGTTCTCCCAGTGTCTTCTTAATATCCTTAATGTCTTCCTTTACTTCACTAGGTTCATTCATGATATTTGTTTGGACATCTCTGATTAGCTGTTCCATATTCTGCATCTTCTCCAGGTTTTTTGTTTGTCATTGGATTTGGCCATGTCTTCCTGTTTCTTAGTATTGCTTGTAATATTTTTTATAGTGTCTAGGCATCTGTTTATCTTGTTGGCTTTATTCAGCTGATTAGCTTCTCTCTCTACTGTAGTGTTTTATTTTGCTGTTGTTTTTTGTGTGTAATATGGTTTCACTTTCATATTTTATCCTCTTATTCTATTTCCTTGCTGTTGTTTATGTTCCCTTGAAAAAAAATTAGGACTAGAGTAACTAAAAAAGATAGGAAGATAAAAAGAATAATAGTAATAATAATAGTAAAAGCTAGCAGTGGAGTTATATAAGACCTAGGAAAATGAAAATTTAACACAATTAAGCAGTACAGATGAATAAGATTTGAATAGTGTAATTGAAACAATGAAACAAGACACAGAACAGTGAAAAATGTATAGAATGTATTAAAAGTTTGGAATGATGAGAAGAGAGGAAAAGAAAAATGAAAAGAGAAAGAAGAAAAGTAGAAAAGAAAGAAAACAGAGAGAAAATGATAGAGAGATAAATAAAAACAAAAAAGGTAGAATGAATAAACAGCAATAGAAAACAGAAGATAGAATGTTGAAGGAGAGAAAAGAAATAGCATAGTTAGAGAAAATTGGTAAGCAAAGCAAAACAAAACAGAAACAGGGAAACAAAGGAAGAGGAAACACAACAAACAAGAAACAAGACAATAGCAACTCATTAAAAAAAAAGAGAGAGAGAAAAATAAGAACAACAACAACAAAAATAAACATGGAAAAACAGCCTTCACTCTTAGACCCTAATGATCTTCTCAGACTGCTGGTGTTCATCAATCAATCACCCTGCAGCCTCCGTTCTGCAGGTTTTGAACCTGGTTTAGTGACTAAAATAAGGAAAATACAAAAAGGAACATTTTTTTGTATATAAGAGGTCCAAGAAAACCTATTACAAAGAGAATGTCTATATATTCCCTGTCATAAAGTTTCATCTGGATGCCTGATAACACGGTGGATCACTTCTCTAAGAAGAGCTGGGAATTTTACCAGGGACCATGTATATGCAAGGCAGGATTTCTTCCACTGAGCTAACCTGTCTCCTTAGTTTACTTAGCCTTTCAGAAGTCTGTACATCCCCTTTTCTTCAGGAAGGTTAGATTCCTTGCAGTTTGCTAGAGTCCTTCTGATTATTCTTCTGTCTGTCCCTGCCTCCTCTCTGATCTACTTTGTCTCTGTACGTGGGGGACAGGACATGACACTCTGCTTGAGGAGATCCCCCTCCACACTCCCTGTTGAGTTGGCATCCCTTCTGATATACAAGAGGGACTCAGTTGGCCAAATTCAATACAAAGCAACCACTCTCTACCCTCCCAGACCCCTTTTCCCCCCAGGGAATCTGCCCTCAAACCCTGTTCAGACCTGGGAGCCAGTGGCTCCACCTACGCTATTTGTCCCAATGTAATTCACCAGGAGTTTTGCCCTTCCTTAATATCTCGGGAGTGGGGGAGGGAAGGCCTTCCCAGCAGCCAGGAGGTTCAATAATCCTTAAAAAAATGTATAGGGGAGGAAGATTCAGACTATATTTAGTAGTAATACTTTGACTATGTTCTTTCATTATTTGTTAACAAATGTTTCACAATGCAGGATGTTTGTGGGGGGGTGATGTGTGGGAGTCCTGTATGATGTTATGCATGTTTGTTTTGTAAGATCATGAAGTTTACTGAACACTTATAGTTTATGTATGTTCATGTATGAATGATATACTTCAATAAATCGTTTAAAATTTTTTTTAAAACTCACAATTAATTGTTTTGATTTCTTCATCTCTCTGTCCCTCACTCTCCTGGGTGCTCTGAAGCAGTGTCCTGGTCTGCTGTTCCCCAAAGTAGGTGCCCAAGGCAGCCTTGGTCTCTTTCTCTATTGTTTTAGTGAGAGCTGAGCCTTATTTGTCTAGCCCGGTGGCCATATTCCCACAATTTCATGCTTTGGTTTTGATGTAACTTATTAATGAGTCTTGTTACAAATCTTTTGTCAGGCATGTGATTCACAAATATTTTCCCATTTTGTGGAGCGTCTTCTCATTCTCCGAACATTATCTTTTTAATAGAAGGATAGTCTGAATTTTGATGAATTGTTTTTTTTTTTTCATTTAAAAAATATTTTTATTACAGAAGTTGTGAAACCACAAAGAAATCATGCACATGTGTAGAATTCCTATACAACGATCCTTCACCAAAACATTACACCCACCACACCACTGTGGAATATTCGTTAAGAATTATGAGATAATATCATCAGACCATTACCATTAGCTATCATGTATAATGTACATTTCACATATCTTTTCATACTCCACATTATGAACACAGTAATTCCTTGGCACTGGTGCAAGAAATTACAGTATTCCTGTTAACTATAGTCCACAGTTTACATTAATTGCATTTTTCCCAAGCTTCTCCAAATTCCAACCACAATGCAACATCAAGTACATCATTTCTCATTCACAGAAGGAAATTCTTGCATTTATACTATTAACCACAATTTTCATTCAACTCTGGGTTCACTGTGTTATTCACTCCCTCCAATATCCTCTAGCTTTCTTTCAATTGACATTTACATCCCTAGACTACCCTTTTCAGCCAAATCCCAATTACAAACCAGCTGCTACTCAATATAATGTGTTACCATCCACTCTAACCATTTCTGCACATTTGCGATCAAGTTACTTAAAACGTCTGCATACATTAAGCATTAGTACTCCTTCACCAGCACTACTCTTTTCTCTTAAAAATTTATACTCTAGCTGTTAACTCCATGCATTCTTTCTTGTATTTAGTTTATATTAGTGAGACCATACAATATCTATCCTTTTGTTTCTGGCTCTCTTCACTTAGCATAATGTCGTCAGATTCCTCCATTTTATCATATATGACCCACTTTCATTTCTTCTTATAGCAGGATAGTATTCTATTGTATTTAAATTTTGTTTATATTAAAAATGAGGAACTGCCAAACTGTTGTCCACAGTGCAACAATCCCACCAACAGTGAAACAGTGTTCCTATTTCTCCACATCCTCTCCAGCACTTATTGTTTTGTTTGTGCTTTCAGTGTAAGGTTTAGGAATGAACGACCTACTACCAGGTGTTGAAGATGTTCTCCTACATTTACTTCTAGGAGCTTTATGGTTCTAGCTTTTATATTTAGTTCCTTAATCCATTTTCAGTTAATTTTTGAACACTGTGTGAGAAAGGGTTCCTCTATCTTTTTTTGGCCATGGATTCCAGTTCACCCAGCTACGTTTCTTGAAAAGATGGTTCTTACCCAGCTGAGTGGGTTTGACAGGCTTGTCAAAAATCACTTGACCATAGATATGAGGCTCTGTTTCTGAAATGTCAGTTTGGTTCCATGTGTCCATTATCTATCTTTATGCCAGTATCATGGTGTTTTTAACAATGTGGCTTGGTAATATGATTTAAAGTACAGCAGTGAGAATTTACAATATTGCATTTCTTTTTAAAGATGTTTTTTCGGTATTCAGGGTCTCTTACCCTTCCAAATAATTTTGATAATTGTGTTTTCCATTTGTTAAAAAAACGCTGGTAAAATTTTTAATGGATTACATTGAATCTGTATATGAAAATGGGTAGAACTGACAACTTAATGATATTTAGTCTTCCACTCTATGAGCATGGGAGGTTTTCTAATTATTTAGGTTTTTAAATTTTTCTTTGGCAATGCTTTGTAGTTTTCTGAATACAATTGCTTTACATCTTTGGTTAAGTTTATTCCTAATTATTTGATTCTTTTAGTCACTATTTTAAATGGATTTTTTTCCTGAATTCCTTCTCAGATTGTAAGTTACTAGTGTATATAAACACCAATGATTTTTGCATATTTCTCTTGTATCCTGACACTTTCATGAATTCATTTGTTAGCTTTAGTAGCTTTGTTGTAATTTTTTGGGACTTTCTAGGTGCAGGATCATATTATCTGCGATGAGCAAAATTTTACTTCTTTCTTTCAAGTTTGAATGTTTTTTTTTATTTCTTTTCCTTGCCTGATTGCTCTAACTAGAACCTCTAGCACTATATTGAACAACAGTGGTGGCAGTGGGCAACCTTGTCTTCTCCTTGATCTCAACGGGAAATCTTTCAGTCTTTGAGTACAATGTTAGCTGTGGGTTTTTCAAACATGGCTTTTAACTTGTTGAGAAAGTTTCCCTCAGTTCCTACATTTTATAATTTTTTTTATCTAGAAAGGATGCTTTATTTCACCCAATGTCTTTTCTGTGTTAATTGAGAGGGTCGTGTAATTTTTCTTCTTTGATTTATTAATGTGCTTTTTTATGAAGATTTTCTTTTGTTAAACCACTCTTGAATTCCTGGTATAAAACCCACTTTAACATGATGAATAATTCTTTTAATGTGTTGCTGGATTCGATTAGCAAGTATTTTTTTGAGGGTTTTTACTTCTGTATTCATTATGGAAATGTGTCTGTAATGTTATTTTCTGATAATATCTTTACCTGGTTTTGGCGTTAGGGTGATACTGGCTTCATAGATCAAGTATGGTAGTGTTCTTTCTTGTTCAGTTTTTTTGGAAGAGCTTGAATAAGATTGGTATTAATTCTTCTTTGAATGCATTGTAGAACTTACCTGTGAAACTATGTGGTGTTGCCTTTTTCACTTTAGGGAGATATCTTATGACAGTTTCAATCTCTTTATTTGAGGTTGTTTGTTGAGGTCTTCTTTTTCTTCTAGTCATTGTATGTTCCTAGGAATTTTTCCATTTCATCTATATTGCCTACTTATTTGTTATACAGTTGTTCATGGTATACACTTATGATCTTTTTTATTTCTGTAGTTGGGGTCAGTACTAATGCCCAGATTTTCATTTTATTTATTTGCATCTTTTCTATTTTTTTTTTCTTTGTCAGTTTGGCAAAGCATTTGTCAATTTTGTTAATCTTACAGAAGCAAATTTTGGTTTTGCCCATACTATCTTGTTTTTTTGTTTGGTGGTGGTGTTCTAAATTTCATTTATTTCTGTCAGATTTTTGTTATTTCATTTCTTGTACTTGCTGTGGGAATAGTTTGCTTTTTCTTTTTCTAGTTTCTCCATCAGTGTAGTTAAGCCATTAAATTTAGATCTTTCTTCTTTTTTAATGTAAGCATTGAGGGCTATAAATTTCCCTCTATGCACTGCCTTCACTGCATCCCATAGGTCCTGATATGTTGTGCTCACATTTATATTCGTCTCAAGATACTGATTGATTTTTCTCAAAAATTCTTCTTTGACCCACTTATCATTTAAGATTGTGTTGTTTGGTCTCCATATATTTGTGAATTTTTGTCTTGTTTGATCTCCATATATTTATGAATTTTCCCTTTTTTTTTTTTGCCTTTTGTTGATTTTCCACTTTATCCATTATGATCAGACAAAGTGCTTTGTATAATTTCGATCCTGTTGAATTTATGGAGATCTGCTTTGTGACACAATATATGGTCTATCCTGGGGAAAGACCCATGAGCACTTGAGAAGAATATATATCCTGCTGATATGGGGTGCAATATTCTGCATTTGTCTGTTAAGTTTTGTTCACTTATCATATTATGCTAGCTCTCTGTTTCTTTATTGATCCTCTGCTCAGATATTCTGTCCATTGTTGGGAGTGATGTATTAAAGTCTCTAACTATTATTGCATACATATATATTTCTCCGCTCTGTTTTGACAATGTTTATTTCATGTATCATGGGACATACTGGTTAGATGTATATATAGTTATGATTGTTATTTCCTCTGGGTGAATTGCCCTGTTTATTAATATATGATGTCTTTCCTTGTCTCTAAAAACAGATTTTTCCAACAATCGGGACTATGTCATGCACTGTTCATGACACTGTTTTTATCCTTGGTTTGAGAGAGAAGAGCTGTGAAGGGATGCATCCTTCCATGATGGGAGGTGAGTAGTTTATTGTTGCCTGACATACTGAAATTTTTAAACAAGTTTTTTAAATGTTACATAAAAAATATAAGAGATTCCTATATGCCCCACTCCCTCCCCTTCCCACACTTTCACACATTAACAACATCCTTCAATAATGTGGTACATTTGTTACAATTGATGAACACATATTGAAAAATTGCTCCTAAACATGGACTAGAGTTTACATTATAGTTTACACTCTGTACCACACAATTTTGTAAGTTATGACAAAATACACAATGGTCTGTATCTGTCACTGCAATGTCATGCAGAACAAATACAACGTTCCTAAAATGCCCCCAATTTACACCTATTCTTTCCTCTCCCATCTGTTAGAACCTATTATGGGAACTCACTTTATATCAATGCTAAGAGCTTTTCCATTGCTCGAATAATAATAAATCTATAGTAGAATAATAATAAGTCTACTTGAGTCCATTTTTCATTCTCTAATCTTGAGGATTTGGAGATAGTGATGCCCTCTCTGCATCTAATTGAGTGGGAGCTTATATCCCAGGGGGGCAGATGGATAGAATTATCTTACAGTTTCAGACACTCTCTGTTCCTTAGAATGGGTGTAGTCTATCATCATCTCTTTGTTTGTAGTCCTGGATGAGTCCAATGAACTGGAGAGTAGGTGTGGCATCTCTGCTGTAATTCAGATTGCAATTGGCAAATGGCCAGACCAAAGATTTAGGTCTCTGGTACATATATTTATCGAGTGTAGTGCTAATTATAGGTTCAAATAAAAGGGGCAGAAGAGCCATGTGAAGCGAACCTATAAATGAGTTTAACTCTGTTAAGCTGTAGAGCATGAATTCCAAAGTAAGGCCCATTGATGTGGTGCTGAATTTCTGAGATCACTGCTTATAATTTCTGGATGTCTCTAGATCCCTCAGGAGCCCCACTATTTAAAATACTGTTCGCTGTGGCAGTCAAGGAGATCTTGCTGAGACTTGCATAAGTAGAATCTCTGGAATGAGCTCCTGACTCACTTGGAAATCACTCAGTTTTAATAATTAATTTGTATTTACCATTTCCCCTTTTTGGTCAAGGCCATTTTCCAGATGCATTTCTAGTTGGTGCTTGATAATAATCCCTCAGTGCCAGTGATGCTCATCTCTGGGAGTCATGTCCCAAACCAGAGGGAAGGTAGTGTGTTTATATGCTGATTTTGGCTTAAAAGTGACCATATTTGAGCAATAAGGAGGCTTTCTTGAGGCAACTCCAAGCAGTATATAATACTAGGTGAAGTATCAATTTCACAAGAAACGTTTCATAAGTATAATCATCAATATCAAGGGCCTGGCTTAATGGTCTGCCTTCCTCAGCTAGGCACTGATTTTGTACTCAGGTGATTCTTGCTGTCCTATTAGAGAATATAGCAGAACGCCCCTGAATGGGAACTCAATATTTCTTTGGTTATTGTGTGGATCTCCAACCACTGAGACAATATCCAATGGAGACTTCAACAAATTCATATGCCTTAGAGGCATGTGCCATGTAAACCCATTCCCATGGATCCTGCCATCACGGACACCCTATACCAATGATCTTCCTCTGCCACTGTTGTGACCCTTCTGTGATCCAAAACCTCTCCAAATATGAAACCAACAAAATAATTAATAAGAAAATGAAATAAAATTTTTAAAAATCAGCAAGAAAACACAAAAGTATTTAAAAATTTAAAATTATAAAACAACTTTTAGACATTGTGTCTTTTTAATCACTGTAATTTCTGTTGTCTTGTATGTACAGTGACATTTACTGCCATATATTCCCTGGTATCTTATTTTTTTAAATTTATTTTATCTTCAAAGAAGCTCTTGAATACAAAAATTCAAACATAGGACATAGGTGATTCATATATTCCCAATACCCTCCTCCTTTTCCCCTCTCTCTTATTAATAACATTTTACATGTGAATGTTACACTTATCACAGTTGATGTACAAATATTGAAGCATTGCTACTAACCATAGTTAATGGTTTATATTATGGTTTGCATTTTAGATTATACACTTTTATAGGTTTTGATGATATTTGAATTGGCATTGTATTGTAAGATCATGCTGAACAATTGCAATGCCCTAAAAATGCGCTACGTTCCATCTATTCTATTCTTTCACCCATCTCCCCTCAGAACTTATGGTAACCACTAAGGTCCAATTTGTGAAGAATAATATTTATAGTTACTTGCAATAATATTGAGGTCTTGACATATTGGTCTGTTTTCTTTTATAAGGCACTGCCTATGTTCTTGAGGCATTTTGTCCCTCTAAATGAGAACATAGCAGGCCTCCCCAAGAAAGAAGTTTGATATTTTCTTGTTTATTGTGTGGATCTCCAACCACAGATATAACACACTATGACAAAATGAACACTTACATATTCAAGAGAAGCCTGACCTAGGCGCACTCTATCCCATGAACTGCCCCCACATCCAACACCCTACACCAGATACCATCCCCTGTCATATTTGCCTAAAGAACATTCTCAGCATTGTAATTTTAACCACAGACCTGCAAATCCCCAGAGTTTCCTGCCCATTCCATCAGCCCTCCATCCAGTTCCCTGGATAGTCCAACCCTACCATTCCCAACTTACTCCCCCTCACAGACCAGCATGGCTGAAACCAATCACATTACTATGCCAACATCATACTCATTCACTGCACAACTACACCATTCCACCTTATCATAGATTTTGCCCATATGGGCATAAGCTCACCACCCTCTACATCATTTCTATTGCTTGAAAACCTATCTCCCACACTCTAGCTCTGTGAGTCTGCTCAATTTGCTTAATTCATATCAGTAAGGTCATATAATATTTGCCTTTCTGTTTCTGGCTTTCTTAACTCAATATAAGTTCTTCAGGATTCATCCATGTTATCCCATATGTTAATATTGCATTCCTTCTTACAGCTGATTAATATTCCATTGTATTTATATATCACAGTTTACTTATCCATTATCTATTGATGGACATTTGGATTACTTCCAACATTTGGCAATTAATGCTACTATGAACATTGGTTTTTAGTTTTAAGGAGGTTCCATTCATGGATTTTTTCTTTCATTGCTCATGCTTTGTGTGTAATGTTTATGAAACCATTTCCTACTACAAGATATTGTAGATGCTTCCCTACATTATCTTCCAGGAGCTTTATGGTCTTGGTTCTTATATTTAGATCTTCAATCCATCTTGAGTTAATTTTTGTATATGGCATTAGATGGAGATATTTTCTCATTATTTTAGATATAGATATCCAGTTCTCCAAGCACCATTTGTTGAAGAGTCCATTCTTTCCCAGTTGAATGGGCTTAGTGGCCTTGTCAAATATCAGTTGACCATATATGCAAGGATCTATATCAGAACTCTCAGTTCTGTTCCATTGGTCAGTATGTCTATTCTTGTACCAATAACATGCAGTTTGACCACTGTAGCTTTGTCATATGTTTTAACATCAGGTGATGTGATTCTTTCAATTTCATTTTTCTTTTTCAATATGTCTTTGCCTATTCGGGGCCCCTTGTCCTTCCAAATAAATTTCATAGTTCACCATTCCCATTTAGTAAAAAAAATGCTGTTGTCATTTTTATTGGGATTTCACTAAATCTGTAAATCAGTTTGGGTAGGACAGAGATCTTAATGATGTTTAGTTTTCATGCCCATGAAAAGAGAATATTCTTCCATTTATTTAGGTCTTTGATTTCCTTTAACAATGTTGATTAGGTTTCTATGCACAATTCCTTTACATCTTTAGTTAAATTTATTTCTACATAATTGATTGCTTTAGTTACTATTGTAAATCAAATTTTTTCTTAATTTCCTCCTCAGATTGCTCATTATTGGTATACAAAATTGCTACTGATTTTTGTGTGTTGATCTTACATCCTGCCACTTTCCTGAACTCTTTTATCAGCTCTAGAAACATTGCTGTAGATTTCTTAGGGTTTTCTTTGTATAGGATCATGTCATCTGTAAATAGTGAATTTTTTACATAGTCCTTTCCAATTTGGATGACGTTTATATCTTTTTCTTGCCTAAGTGCTTGTGCAAGTACTTCTTTGTTGACTGCATGTAAAATTGTTTTCCAACCATTCACTTTCAGCCTCCTTGCATCCCTGTGTCTAAGGTATTGTAGACAGAATATAGATGGGTCACATTTTCTTTTCCATTCTGCCAATCTGTGTCTCCTGATTGGAGAGTTTAATCCATTAACATTCAATGTTATTACTGTCAAGGCATTACTTACATTAGCCATAGTTTCTTTTTGTTTATATATGTCATCAGTTTTTTTAGTCCTCTTTTTATATTTTTTAGTTATTTTTACCAATAATCTTTATTCCTACACTCTCTTCTGACCTGCTTTCTCCTGTGTTTTCCTTTCAACCTGAATAACTCCCTTTAGTATTTCTCTCTCTCTTTTTTTGGAAGATTGATGTTTTATTTTCTCATTTCAAAACTACTTGTTAAACAGCCTAGTGTCTGATAACATTGGGTTACATACAGACAATAAATTGTAGAGCCAAATCCAGACTCCTTTGCTTCAATGCTTTAAACCAGCATATGTTACTATCTCTTTAGTTATTATTCTACTGCTGTTTGTAGGCCACCTAGCACATATCTATCAGTTTTTCATTTAGTTTTTCAAAACATTTAATAAAAGTATGCTATATGAAATGTGTTGGACCAAAAAGATGAAAAGAACACAGAACTGCAAGAAGTAGAATGATTATCAATGAAGGCATGTGAGTTCCTAATGGCATCTAGCAAGTAGAGACTACGGATGCTACTAAACATCCTACACAGCTCCACAACAAAGAAAAGTCTGGTCAAGATGACAGTAGTGCCAAGATTGAGAACCCCTAGGCTATTACTTTGGTGTCAACACTCTGGTCAAGAAAGAACCAGGAAAGTTACACTTCAGAGAAAAACTCAGAAAGAAAAATATGAAAGTGGTATGATATGGGAATAATTCAGCATAGAAAGAAACTATAATTTGGAGCTGACTAATCGGAATGAGAAACTCTTCTTTAAATAGCTACTATTTTATAGTTTCTGACACATAGAAGGTGTAAGATTAAAGAGCATAGAAAAGGAAAGGCAAATGAAGGTCTTTCTCAGAATATAAGTAGAAATAGGGGAATCAAGACTATTTTTCTTAAAGATGGGCCGTTATAGGACATTAAAAGTTACACAATCAGTGATATGCAAATGTCATGTTCCCTTATGGAACTGCAACTAATCCAAATCATGTGAGCTACCAAGTGACATGTGGTTTCTTACAGTTCCCATATTTCCCCTCACCCTTCCAGTACAGCACATTTCACAGAGCACACCTCTGCCAAATTTATAAAAATGTCTTTTTATACTAAGTAAACCAGCAAATTATGCAAGATATTCAGATAAGGTTTTTGGGGGAGGGACCAAAAGATTAAGAAAGACTGAGAATATATGTGACATAAGTATTGTCATGTTTGTTTGTTTGTTTTCTACAAGAAGAACACACCTAACAATTTTATTTATGTATATATGTATATACATGCATTTTTTATTATTTTAAATTTATTGAAGTGTATCTCAAACATAAATATACATAAACAATAAGTATAATAATAGCTATGAATTTACAAAACAAACATACATAACATCATACAGGACTCTCATACCTCACCCTACCAGCAATACCTTGCAGTGTTGTGAAACATTTTAAACTATGATTAAAGAGCATTCTCAAAACATTACTACTAACAAAATTATTATTCCCCCAACACACCCTATTATTATGATTATTTTTATATCATTTTTACATGGCCATACATAAACAATAAGTGTATAGTAAAAGTTGTGAACTTACAAAGCAAACATACATAACATCATACAAGGGTCCCATACATCAACCCACCACCAAAACCTTGCATTTTGATACATTTGTTAAAAATTATGAAAGTCTATTGTCAAAATCTGAGTAGTAACTATAGTCCTTAACTTACATTTGGTGTATTCTCTCCCCAACCACCCTATTATTATTTCTTAAATATATTTTTATAGCAGAAGTTGTAAACTTTCAAAACTATCATACACATGTGCAGAATTCCCATATAACAGCCCTCTATCAACACCCCACACCGTGGTGGAATATTTGTTACAGGGTTGTTTGCAAGGTCGTTTCAATTTAGAGTTTCTGAGTGAGATTCTATTCTATATGTAAGAATGCAATTGCTGGGTTGAAAGGTAAATCAATTTTAGTTTTTAAAGGAACTGCTAAGTTACTTTCTAGGGTGGCTCTATCATTTTCCATCACCAAAAGGAAGATATGAATGATACTCTTACTCTGCATCCTTGCCAGTCTTTTGTGTTATCACTCTATTCCATTTTATTCTCTCTAAGAGATGTGTAGTGGATGTATTGTGGTGGAAATTTGCATTTCTCTAAAGACTAATGAGGTTGATGTTTTCATGGGCTTTTCATTCTCTTAATACAATCTTGATTTCTGTAACTATATAGCAAGCCTTAACATAAGAAGAGTGATTCTTCCCACTTTGTACTTCCTTTTCAAACAAATTGTGGCTGTTCTATTGCCTTTCCTTTGCCATATAAATTTTAGAATAAGCTTGTTTACAAATTATAAAATACTTACTAATCTTTATAATATAAATTATATGGAATCTATAGACCAATTTAGGAGGAATTTATATTATTATTATGCTGTCTTCTGATCTTTGAACTTCGTGTGACTGTCTGAGAATTTGATCATTATTTCTGTTTCCTTTTATCCCTTTCCTCCTTTTACCCATTCTTCTCTCTGTTTGAATCACTTTTTTTTCTGCCCTAGTAATCCTGCATTAAATTTGTTTTCTTTAAAATTCTACAGGTTTTCTGAGTCTACAAAAATAATATAAATGAATATTACTCCCATACATGAATACATACACACATACACAAATCTTTATATGAATATGTTTTTTACATACATACTAGGCATATATATAGACATTCATTATTATGGTCAGTTTTTACACGTTACAGGTAATATAATATTAAACAAACATTTCCACTTCTCTTTCACCAAAAATACTGATTGGAAATACTCAAAGTCCTATATATAATTGTAATTTGTTTACTTTCTCCTTCATATTTAATCTTCTTAGAACTTTGGTATTTTGCCACATTTGAAATATTTTCAGTCATTATTACTTCAACCCTTTTATTTTACAAATTCCCTCTTTTTCAGAGCATTTAAGTACACATGCATGGGACTATTTCATATATTCCCACAGATCACAAAATTCTGCATATTTTTCAATATTTTTATGTTATTCTAAATTAAGGTAATTTCCCCTCTTACATTTTCAAACACCCTCACACTTTCTTCTGCCAATCTTGTATCTACTCAGAGTCGTTTATTTCAGATATTTCATTATTTGTACTAGAAATTGCACTTGGTCTATTTATGATTTCTATAGTGTGCTGTTTTTTTCCAAATCTTTACTCAGTATGCCAAGGTTTACATTGCATTTTTTAACATATTTGTAATAACTGTTTTAATTTACATTTCTGTTAATTTTAACATCTGAATCATGTTAGGGTTGTTTACTGTTGACTGTTAGTGCTCTGGCAATAGCTTCCAAGTCTTACTTCTCTGCAAACCAAATAGATTTAATGATATGATGGATATTTGTGAATGCATTTTGTTTTTAGAGAAAGTTGATTCTTCTATCAAATGAAATATTTATCTGTATATCTATTACATTTTTGAAGA
The DNA here is from genome assembly GCA_029593785.1 of Cabassous unicinctus. NCBI lineage: Eukaryota > Metazoa > Chordata > Mammalia > Cingulata > Chlamyphoridae > Cabassous > Cabassous unicinctus. The sequence goes on along the minus strand of JAQZBX010027547.1, from coordinate 12,254 downwards.
CTAGTATTTCTAGGTGGGTTGAGAATACTTTTTATATTCTAGGGTTATATTACCCCTACTTCTAAATTATTGATTTTCTGAAATTCCAGTTGAATAACCAGAACTTCCAGAAATGTTCCTCAAAACTGACTGATCAGAAATCCTATGCACCTAATCTTAAGAAACCGTCATATCTTTACTAATGATGAGTAAAGAGATTCTAAAAGTGTAGATAGAAAGTCATAAAAATGTCAGCCAATTTACTGCAGTCAAAAATTGCCACAAACTTAGTTGCTTAAAACAGAACCTATTTATTCACTTAACTTCTTCAAGTCAGAAGCCTGATATCAATGGTTTTGCAGGGCTCTGTACTTTTTGGAAGCTTCTGGAAAGAACCTGCATCCTTGCCTTTTTCAGTTTCTAAAGATCATCTGCATTCATTTTTTCATGATCCCTTCCTTGCTAACCCTGCAAAAAGTTGCTTCCTTTATCATATGTTCTACTGGCAACAGGATCCTCCTGATTTTTTCTTATAAGAAACTTTTTTATTACATTGTGTGCACCTAGATAATCCAGGAAAATTTCTTCATTTCACCGTTAACAACTTCACATTTGCCCATTCCCTTTTACCTTTGAATAAGGTCACATATTCAAAGATTCAAGGGATTTAGTTAATTGTAGCTTGTCATTATTGAACCTATTGCATACAAGTAGAGTTTTTCCAGAGAGAACTGCTTGAGCTCAGGTTGATAGAGCCTATTCTAATGCAGGTCCTACTTTAGCTGGTTTGAAAGACTTACAGAATTAGGAATAAATAATGCTCTATCTCTGCTAATTTTGTTTAATGGCTATTTATTTCTCAATGTAGAAATTCAATGGAGCTTGGTAGATCCCTATATTTCCCACATTTACTAAAAAAATCATGTATTTTTTCAATATGTTAATATGCATATTTTGGTAGTTGTTTCATAAAACATGAGTTTGGAGAACTTTAGACAGGATTTGATCCAGGTGTCCACAGCTAGATTTATTGGTCTAGCAAAGAGAAGGCCTGGATAGGATTTATTGGAACGTCACACCAAGATTATCCTTAGAACATGGCCGTTATTATATTTTCCTTCAAGGATGGCTGAATTTCCTTTCTTCATAGTGTGTTAAGTAATTTGGCCTCTTTTATTCACCATTAATTCAGGAGGCTATCAGCTATATCAGGGCCCATCTTGGTCAAACTGCTCAATGTAAATTCATTATTTTGATGATTTATTTTCTATATAATTAATCCAACTACATGAAGAGGTAGGATAATGATGGTATGGATGTCCATACAAAATTTATAGTCAAGGAATATCAAAAAAGAGTTTTTGTTATCTGGTAATATGGGCAAGAGTGGTATTAGAAAAAATCATTTAGAATAAAATTCTCATTGTGTGGAAATTAAAAGCCACTGTAAGCCAATGGTCTCAAAATCAAGATGATATTGTTGAAAGGAAATGATTTCAAGGGTGAATCTTGAGGATCCATTAGGGCAGAGCATATATAAAACACCAATCTTAGGAACATCAGTGCCTAGAGGGAATCCAATAAGTTCTACAGATCCTTGCATCATTTGAAATCCATTGATCACAGACAGTGGCTTTTTTGGTAATCTGTTGTATTATTTTCTTGGCCTCCCTGCAAAAGTGCATAATTATTATTAATATGTGCTCTATTTTGTATACCATTTCATACGTTATTCCACTTATAGCCACCTTCTCAAGAGAGAGTACATTTGCTTTTGACCTCACTTTTTGTACAAAGCTGTCTGCTTCTTTTTGCTCTATGTTAAAGTACAAAGTTATTTTTGTAATTATGATATGAAATATTCTAATGAAATAAATATTTCCCATTCTACTCTATACAAATGAAGACATATTAAAATGGATGCTTTTATTTGGTAATTATTGATATTAAATCTGCATAAATTTCAGTTTTCTTGAATTGAACTATAACTATTTCAGTATAAATTTTTCTAAGGTGTCCCTTGAGCATACCATGATGTTAAATTGTGTGTCATTGTGGCAACCTATGCTATAATAAACACAGGCTTTAGAGTCTGATAAAGTTGGAATTGCATCCTGACTTTATTTCTTCCTAATATTATTTAACTTTCCTTAATGTCAACTCTTCTATTAGTGTCTTAAAGATACAATAAAAAACCTTTATAAATTTTTTAACTTGTATGAAACATAATAGGTCTGCAGCATTTTTTTAAATAGCAGCTGTTGAAATAATTGTCATTACAATGCAAAAATAAACAGTTAACAGTATTTTTTCCATTTTAACACTCATCATTTTTATTAAAGCAATGGTCTTTAAAGCATCAATTAACCTAGTTCATTAAAATAAAATCTAAAATAACATGGAATGTTTTTTAAATACAAAAGCAATTAAAAACCTGGAATTGGTATAGGCAAGTAGCAAATTATTCAATCTAGAATATTTATGAAGATTAACTCATTGATTCTGTTTATTTTCAGTTTTTTGTTATTGCATTTTTTAAAGGGTTGGTTAGATGTGAAGTCATTTTGGTTTCCTGAAAAAGTATCATATTCTCTTACTGAGAAATGGAATCCTGATTGGGGGAAGGGAATAAAAACTTTAAAGATATTAGGGACTAATGATTTTTCATGAAATTTTGATACTTCTACAAAAGTGAATTCTGTTACTTCTTTGAGAATTCATACAATTTTCTTGACTGAAGCATTAAAGAATTGTTTTACTTGCTTGTTCCTCAGGGTGTAAATGAAGGGGTTCAACACAGGAGCAAAAGAATTAGTTAACACTATCACACCCTTATTAACACTCACTGATTCCTTTGCTGATATTTGATATAGATGAAGATACAGCTGCCATAGTTGATGGAGACCACAATCATGTGAGTAGAGGAGGTTGCAAATGCCTTTTTCCTTTCTGAGGTAGACGGGAATGGTAGAATAGGCTTGACGATGAATAGCATAGAAATACACATACAAATGTCATGATAAAGATCAGCACAACAAAGATTATGACCATCTGTCTATGAGCCATGTATCTTAAGGAGGGGGTGTACATCACAACCAATTGCTCAATGACATTAGAGTCATGGAATTCCAGATTTAGGCCCATGTTAAATGGTGGGAATAAAATCCAACAAAACAGCTGTTCAGCAAACATGACATATCTTCCACAGACCCTGTTTTAATGATGGTCATTGAATGCATAGGTTTGCAGATGGCTACATAGTGGCCATAGGACATAGTGGCCAGAAGAAAAAATTCTGACACAACAAAGAATTCTGTATAAAATTTTTTTGAATGAAACCATCATCATATGTGTTTGTCTTGTCACCTGTTGATAGGTTGTACAAGTATCTGGGTATAAAAGTAGATATAAGTGAGATTTCTTACAAGTAATTTTGTAGGAAAAAGTACATGGCAGTTTTAATGTTTGAATCCATGAGTGTGAGGGAGATGATTGTCAGGTGCCCAGTTACTCTCAATATATAGGTGAGCAATAGAAAAATGAAAACGAGAAACTTTAGTTGTGGGTTGTCAGCCTCAGCACAATAACTGCTATTCTGTGGTTACTCATCTTTGAACCTGAACTTCTATTCAATTTCCATTTATAGTTCCAAGATATTTTCTAGGAGGAGAGAGGTGTTAACATCAATTTGCAGCAAATGATGGCTCAACAAACTCAGACAATCTTCTAATATGCATCCAAATTTTATTTAATTGGGTTATAAGCAGTATCATTACACTAGAAGCATAGTTTTCACTGATGTGTTTTAGAAATATCAGGGAATGTTTTTTTTTTAACAAAACAGAATACTTTACTGTATCACATGCCAACGTTTTAGGAATTCTTCCCTTTACCACTATTGTTTCCAATTTCTATTTTATTTATCTGCACATTGGATGGGAATTATCCTTATAATTATCTGGGACTGCCAACTGCAGCTGAATCTTAAAACCAAATATTAAAATTCTTCAACATTTTAATGTCTTTCCTTGTAGTTTGTTTAGAGTATTAGTCAGCCAAAGGAGTGGTGATGCAAAATAGCAGAAATATGCAAGCTCTTATAAAGGGCATTTATTTAGGGTACAATCTTACAATCACAAGGCCATAAAGCATAAGTTACATTCCTCACCAAAGTCTGTTGCCATGTGTTGGAGATAGATGGCTGCTGGTCTCTGCAAGAGTTTGGCCTTCCGCCTCCTCCTAAGTCTCATGGTCCCAGCTCCTTTAGTTCTCAGCTTTAGGTTAGCAAAAGGCTTGTTCTTCTTCCCAGGGGCTTTATTTCCAGGCTCAGGTGCTCTGCTCTCTTCACAAAGCCAGCTGTATGCTATCAGGCTCATTCTCTTCCTGGGAGCTCTGCAGTGTCTAAGGAAGCCTTATCTCTTTCCCCACTTATCTGCTTCCTTGGGTATTCCCTTCCCTGGGATCCAGCATCAAAACTCCAACTCCTTCCTCTGCTGCTTCATTTTCTCTGTTACTCCCTGCCCACCAAAGGGGTGGGGACTCAATATCCTGCTGATGTGGCCAAATCAAAGCCTTGATCAAAAGTTGATCAAGTAAAATGAAACCTCTGAATATAATACAATCTAATATACCAAGAGGAACAGACCAGTTTACTAACATAATACAATACATATTTTAGGAATTTATAACTAATATCAAATGGTTACAGCTAGTAATAAAGTGAAAATATGGGCCAAATAGTTTATTCCTCACTTTACAGTTCTTCATCGTTTGGCATCTGATATGAGTTTTTTCATTATTACTATTTTATAACTTTGTTTCTCTCTTTTAACAAATTTCTACTCACTTTTTTCTGTCTCTCCCGCATGCAAGTCTGTCTACAGTCACACTCATTACTTAGAATGTTAAGGAAAGTTGCATGTTGTATAAAATATGCACAGTATTGTATAGCACACTCACAACTATTTTATATTCTCCATCTGTTAAATAACATTAAAACACAATGCAAATTCCCAGTATCCATGATATTATTTGCAAGAAATCAGCTTTAATGTATTAATCCAAGCATTTTAATGCTTTCAGACAAGTAATTAATTAAATGGGAATAACTTAATTTCCAAGGAACTATATTGATGTGGATTTCTAAATTATACATAACTATTTAGATTATTATGAGAAAACTGGGATTGTTAGGGCTTAATTTGTGTTAACTGTAGGTACAGGGTGTCACACATGCCTAATACATGGTACTCAATATTTTTCCAAAATATGTACTCAATGGAAAGGTGCATATTTTCTAATTCAAACTTTCATTGAGTGTGCAATGGTTTGCTAGTTCTGACTTTATTCTTTGTGTCATTCCATGTGCTCCCACCATATAGATTCTGAGACTTTGCACCTAAGTCCCTGGGATACATAATAGAACCCCATGCTCCCATCCTCTAACTTTAGCTCTCCTGAGTACCCAAAAGTCATTTTATACTTCATTGCTCTACTTAGGTTGCATCTTTATGACTACTTATTTACAACTTTGCAGTGTTTTCAACTACAGATTCAAGAGTATCTTAATTAAATTTTATGCAGCATTTTTATGTGTTTTTATTTTGAGGTTACTATAATCCTCCATTTTCTCATTATTGTAAGAGCTATTATTTTCTTGCTGATTGTTCTTTGCATTTTCATATTAACCCTAATTCATCCTTTATGGACTTTTTCATAAAATTACTCCTATTTCATGTATTTGGATATCATTTTGATGCATACGAGTAGTGCTTCAAGGGATGTTACCCTATATTTAATCAAATAATGGCTTTTACTCTAAGTTAAAATATAATATTATGAAGTTAATTTCATTCCAAAAGTTTTTTTTAAGAATTGTAATTTAATGTTTTCTAATTTATATATAAAACTTTTCAACTATTTGTATGACAAGTGAGCATGCAGGATTGGTTTGAGGAATGTCCAATGGAGAATAGTTTACAAAAATGTTGAGAAAATTAATGGAACAGTAGTATTGATAGTAAAACAGAAACAAGTTTATAAGCAATGAATGAAAATGCCCTGCACCATTAATGATAAAAATAAATCTTTTCTTTTGAAATGTTTCTTTACATAGTATTTTCATTACTTAGCACAGCACATTTCTATCCTTTTGATTGAGTCCTTGAAGGCTTTATTAAGTTGGTTGTTTCTCAAGGCATAAATAAAGGGGTTCAATGTAGATGAAATAGAAGAAATGAGCAGTGAAACTTCTTTATTAATTGTTACTTCATCTTTTGATGCAGGATTAATATAGATGAAAATGCACATGCCATAGGTGATGGAAACCACAATCTTGTGGGAAGAACAGGTTGAAAAGGGCTTCTTACTTTGCTGGACTGAGGGGAATCTAAAAATTATCCTGATGATGTAAGCATAAGATAGAACTACACAAGTCAGAAACATAATCAGGGTCAGCACAGCACAAATTGTCACTGTCTCTTTCAGGAGTCATGTGTCTGAGCATGCGATTCTCACCAGGGGAAATGCATCACAGAAAAAATTGTCAATGTGGTTAGAGTTACAAAATTCCACTTTTAAAAACATATTTAATGGTGGGATTGTTATACACAAACCCACTGTCAAACAGGAGATGATGAGAAAACTGCAGACACTTTTGCTCATGATTGATGGTCACATGGTATAGGGGTTTGCAGATGGCCACATAGCAGTCATAGGACATGGCAGCGAAGAGAAAAAATTTTGACACTGCAAAGAGGTCAATAAGAAATACCTGGATGACACAAGAATTATAGATAATGACCTTTTCACCCATAGCTATGTTATATAAAAATCTAGGAATGCAAGCAGATGTGAAGGAGACCTCTAAGAGGGAAAAAATTTGTAAGAAAATGTACATGGTTGTTTTCAGATGGGAATCCACAAAGGTGAGAGTGATGATGGTCAGGTTCCCAGTTACACTCAGCATGTAGGTGAGAAGTAGAAATATAAAAAGCAGAATCTGTAGCTGAGGGTCATCCGTCAGTCCCAGCAGAATGAATGTTGTTATTGTGCAATTTCTCGTCACTGACTGCTGACTTCTATTCAATCTGCATGTGATATTTGGAGAAATTTTCTTATTCACTATTCTAACTTTTTAAAATTCAACATATTCAGTATTTTATTTGCGATTCCATCTTTTAAAAAATTGTTTTACTTCCATTCTGTGCTTAGGGTTTTAACTTGTGGCTACAATACCGCACAAGTTATGTGTAATTTCATGAGAAGAACCAATGCCTTTTGGCTCTCAAGAATTATTCTCTATTCCACAATTAAATTTTAAAAATTTACCATTGACTTCATGTTTTTTCTTAACACTTTCTATTATTAAAAATAATGCTAATAAATAACAGATAGATTGGTCTCACTATACAAACTCTAAGCAGAACTTCAAGTGTCTGATCGAATGCAATATTTTTGTTTATTGATTTTTAGTTGACTGTTTTTAATTCTCTTTAACCACCCTAAGCTCTTCTCCTCCACTGTCATAACCATATTTTCTCTGCATATGTATATCTTTCATTAATATGCATGTAAAGTTTACTTCTGACCAAATAGATAACTGCCTTCTATTTCTGTTGATATTCCAGTACAATAAATTACATGTTCTTCTTGATAATATTTTTTGCCCAATATAACAGTTTTAATGCAGAGTGAAGAATCTTTTACTTTTGTATTTAGGTTGCTCCACAGATATTTCTCGTGTTAACCATTAATTATACCAGAAGGGGTTAAAATGTTTCCAATACGCAATCATTATCACAAAGCTTGGGGTTTTCTGATGTCAAAGTACAGAAATCTTTCTCCTTTGTGTCAGGTTTATTTGTTTCATGCACAATTTCACTTTAATGTTTAACATACTGTGTTCTCTTCTTTTGAGTGTGGGCTGACATGGGTGGGAGTATTGTGTATTTCACTGAGTTAGCAAAATAGGGAAGACGCACTTACTGAGGCCATAATTTTCCTGCAAGTTAGAACTCCCCTAGGGAATTTGGTCTCTCCTTCAACAGCTATCAACTATTTATATCAAGATATAGAAGAGCTTTTATGTAGCATTTCACCTACCTGCCTTCCATCCTTCTCCTAATATCTCAGTAAAGTCACACATCACTGTGAAACCTTGCTTAGACTTCAAAGATGGAACATAATTCTATCCTCAAACTATATATTTTTCCCCAAGATATTACCACTATTTTTACAATGAAAGTTTACAAAAGTGGAAAGCATAATTTAAAGATATCTGTGAATTCTCACTGGCAATTAAGTGTTCAAATGAACACAGTGTTCTTTAATGAGCTGCTGTCACTTCATTCAATATATTATCCATTTTTGAGGATGAGGATAAAGTACTTTCTGATAGAACTCTGTACCTGCAGAAATAGTTTATTAATTATCATTTGAGGTTAAATGTATAGCCACAGTTGCCATGGATATTTTCTTATATTAAGTTAGGTGTGGATTTATTACTGTCTTATGCAAAAAAGCCTCCCCAACACTGACATTTATCTACTAGAGGAACTCTACAAAAACTGATATGTGAATAAATATATGTTGGTTACATTACAAAATATAAAAATTATTGCTAAAAGCCATTTTCTCCTCATGAGGAAAATATGACCAAATCCTGCAAAAGGGAATTTTAATCTAAGAAAAATTTCATCATGCTTACTCATCTGTTAGTAAATCAGAGCTTCTGTTAGTTGTTTGAATATGGCAATATTAAGAATGCAATGTTGAAGTGATATTTTGATGAGCACATTTATATCTTCAACTTTACTGGCATGTCTGGGAATGCCTACAGCTCCCTGAGATTGCAATCTTCAATAAATCTGACAGACTACCTGAGAATAGGCTTAGAACTATTAGCCCCCAACATTTTCTTACTCTCTCCATCATTGAAAAGAGAATAAATTAATTTAAAGGCAGGAAAGTCAGGAAATCTATTCACAGGTGGAAGTGATGATATTCAGAACAGTGAAGCTTTACCGTTTGGAGCATGATTTTTAAAATATTGATTTAAAAATTTTGCCACCGTAATTAAGTCATTAGAGAACATTATTTTTAATTCTATTCTTACTTTCTTCTTACAATTATACTTACTATATATTTTGACATAATAGTGAGTCTTTAAAAGTATCTATGCCTGATTTTTACATATGTTTGATGGTTTTATACATTATTATCTATCATTTTTTGGTATTTTGTTTTTACATTATTGAATTATTATTGATATACAGTAAACTGCACATACATAAACCTCACATTTTGTTAAAATTTGACGTATGTGTAGCCAATAGAGATATTACGCAATGAAAACCTTTAATATATCAATGATTCCTAAGAATTTGCTTGTGCTCTCTTTGGTCTCTCCTACCTGCCCATCCTCCAATTTTGTCATTCACAGGAAAGCAGGGATATCTGTTCTGTCACTATAGATTAGTTTGCTTTATTTAGAATTTTATATAAATGTACTTATTTTCATTTGGCTTATTTCACTCAGAATACTCTTTTGTGAGTCATTCGTGTATTTTTCCCTGTATTTATAGTTCACTCCTTTTCAATTATGAGATAAAATCCAAAGCATGGTTATACCACAATTTATTACATATTGGTAGATATATTGTTATTTCAATTTTGGAGCTAATTATAAATAAATGTGTTATAAATATCCATGCAAAAGTCTCTAATGACAATTGTTTTCATTTCTATTGGGCAAGTACTTAGGAATGGAATGGCTGGGTCTTGGAAGGTATATGTTCAAATATTTTTAAAAGTGCCAAATGGGTTTTCAAAGTTGCTATGTGATTTTACATTCCTATAGCAGTAAAGGAGTGTATAATTCATCCACATCCTTGGTATGATCAGTCTTTATGCTCTTATGACTCTAGTAAGAGTGTAATGGTATACCTTGTGATATTACTTTGCATGTATTTAATAGCGAATACAGCTGAGGACCTTTTGGTGTGCTTCTAGTCATATATGATCCTTGGTGAAGTGTTAGTTTAAATTATTGCTTATTTTATGATTTGGGTTTTTTAAATATATTTTTTACTTTTTAAAAAAGATATTTAGATTACATAAATGTTACATAAAAATATACGGGATTTGCATATCACCCATTCCCTACACCTCCCACATTTTCCCACATTAACAACATACTTTTTAGTGTGGTACATTCATTACAATTGATGAAAACATTTTTGAATAATGCCACTAAGCATGGATTATAGTTTACATTGTAGTTTACACTCTCTCCCGCACAATTTTGTAGGTTATGGCAAGATATGTAATGGCCTGTATCTGTCTTTTTAATGTCATTCAAGATAATTCCCAACCTGAAAATGCCCCCATATTTCACTTGTTTTCCCTCTCCCTGCCCTCAGCACGTCCAGTGGCCACTGTCTCCACATTAATGATATAATTACTTCCATTGCTAGAATCACAATAAGTCTGCAGTTGTATATCAGTAAGTCTTCTTTAGTCTATAGTTGATTCTCCAATCCCGAGGATTCTGGGATGGTGATGCCCACTCAACTTCTAATTGAGAGGGGGCTTTGATCCCATGGGACAAATGGATGGAACTATCTTGTTTGCAGTTATAGACACTCTCATTTCCTTGGGATAGTCTATGTCCATCATCATGTCTTTGTCCTGGGTGAGTCCAATGAACTGGAGAGTAGGTGTTGCAACTCCGTTGAGATTCAGGGCCCATCTGGCACATGACCATCCAAATATTTTAGTCTCTTGGACATACAGCTATCAACCCTAGGACAAAGTATAAGTTCAAAGAGAAGGGTCAGAAGAGCCATGTTTAGGGAAACCACAACTGAGTCCAACTGTGTCATGTGGGAGAACATAAATTCCAAAGTAAGGCCCACTGGCAAGGCATCCAACTCCTGAGCTATCTACCCTGACTAAATTGTCTGGATATTTCCAGAGCCCTCTGGAGCCCCACTATTTGAAGTAGTATTTACTTTGGCAGTCAATGAGGTCCAGCTGAGACATGCATAATCGTAACCTCTGGAATTAATTCCCCACTCACTTTAAAGTCTTTTAAATATATAAACTCATTTGTCTTTACCTTTTCTCCCTTTGGTCAAGGTCTTTATCAAGTTGCATTCCTTGTTAGGGCTTGGTAATAATCTCTCGGTGCCAGGGAGGCTCATCCCTGGAGTCATGTCACACACTGCAGGGAAGGTAATGCATTTGTATCCTGCATTCGGCTTAGAGAGAGACTACATTTGAACAACAAGGATGCTCTCAGGAAGTAACTCTTTAGGCACCCTATAATTGTAGCCTAAGTTTCAATTTCAAAAGTAAAGATTCATAAGTATAGTCATCTATATTAAGGGCCCAAGAATGGACCATCCTCCTTCACTATCCATTGCCCCTGTGTTCAGGGGATTCTTTCTTTTCCATTAGTGAATATGGCAGAGCTCCCCAGATCAGGAATTTGATATTCTTTTGGGTATTGTGTGAATATTCACCCACCTGTGACAATGCCCCATGAGCAATTGAACAAACTTATATACCTTATATTTGTGCCTACATGACCCTCCTCTGATTTTTCCTCATCACTGATACCCCACACAACTGTTCCTCCCCTGCCACAGTTGTAAGCTTTCTGTGATCAAAAACTTCTTCAAAAATGAAGCCAACAAAATAGCGTAAAACAATTAATAAGACAATGAAATAATATTTTTAAAAGTAAGAAATAAAACACAAAATATTTAAAAAAATAAAAATATTAGAATAAAAAATAATGAAAATCATTAAAATAGTTTTTTGACATTGTGTCTTTCATAACTGTAAGATCTGTTGTCTTGTATGTATAGTGACATTTTCTTCTGTTGATTCCCCCTGTGCCTTACTTTTTTCATTTTGTTTTCAAATGAGCTTTAGGTTACAGAAAAGTCACATACAGAATATGGGGGATTTCCATATACCAACATCCTCCCCCTTTCCCCCTTTCCCCTATTAATAATATTTTATATGTGGGTGGTACATTTGTTACAATTGATGTACAAATATTGAATCATAGCTACTAACATGCTTAATGGTATATGTTATGGTTTACATTTTGGACCATACACTTTCATAAATTTTGATGAAATTTATTATGGCCTGAATTAATCATTGCATGGTATTTACACTTCCTTTGCTCCAAAATGCCCCATGTTCCATCTATTCTATTCCTCCCACACCCTCTGCTTTGGACAGAAAGTTTAAAAGACTTT
>JAQZBX010027546.1:0-28311 GCA_029593785.1 Cabassous unicinctus | reverse complement strand
ACACGGATGGGGAATGGTTGTGTGGGGTGTTTTTGGGGGTGTGGGAGGTGGGGAGCATGGGAATCCCTGTAGTTTCTGAGTAATATTTGGGTAATCTAGGCACCTTTATAAAATGTATATATATATATAACAAATAACATTTATGTAAACAAATGCACATATATGCATATGTATTTATATATCATTTTACAAATAAAAAGAAATTTTAAAAAAACAACATTGTCTTTATATCAGTGTTACAAATTCTTCCATTGCTAGAATAATAATGAGTACATTTTAATTCATAGTTGCAGTTCCCCTTTACATTTGTTTGTTCCTCAATCATGAGGATATTAGGATGGTGATGCCCAATGCGTTACTGATTGAGAGGGGGTTTAGATCCCATGGGGCAGTTGGATGGAACTGTCCTGTTGGCAGTTGTAGCTACCCTGATTTTTGGGAATGGGCATTGTCCATCATGATCCTTTTGTTAGGTGTCCTGGGCAAGTTCAATGAACTGGGGTGCAGGTGCTACAACTCTGCTAAGAATTAGGGCTCAACTGTGATATGAGCAGATCACAGATTCAAGTCTCTGGTACACATATTTAATGAGTATGGTGCAAATTGTATATTCAAATAAAAGGGGAAGAAGAGCAATGCATAAAGACATTTATATAGGTGTACTTGTTAGTGGGTGGCATTGGCCCTTTTAATATAATATTTAAGGGACACACATTGTAAAGGGTACCCATGTTACCTTGTGGTAATTAAATACTACCCAGGTTTCCACTCCTCCAAATTCAACAAATTCAAAGTAGTAGATCTATCCTCAGCAATTTTTAGTATTCCATATCATGCAAACTTCCAATGCATTTTGTCTATGGTAAAAAATACAATACACCAAGACTGTAATGACAGAATACTTCACTGAGGACTCCTCGATTTTTTTTCAATTTCTTAATCATAATCTCCCAAACATACAATTTTCCTGCTCTTCTACCTTAATTCAACATGCAGACCATAAGTGCTCTTTTGCTCAGTTATATAACCTCTTCTTATTAGTAATTTTTTATTTCCTTAAAACCTTGGCTTTGAAATAACAGTGTTTCTAAAAATAAATTACAATTTTGACAGACCAAGGTCCACTAACTAGGCCATAATACATCCAGGACAGCTCTACTGTCACCAGGTAGAATTACAACCATTTGTAGTTTCAGTCATGTATTATGAAAAAAAAAAAGTGGAGATATCCTAGGACTTAAAGGGTATTGCTAGCAGTACATCAGAAAAGTAAGTAACCCACTGCCACTTCAATAACATGACTAAAAATGTCAGCCCTGAACTCTTCATGTAGATACCAGCAAAATTTATCTCAACAAACTCATGACTACTACACAGAATCCTTCCATTCTTGGTTCTACCAATTATAAGCCTTTTATTTTTCCACTCTCTTTTTACTTGAAATACATGGCCAGACACATGGAACTTCAGCTCATAATTATAATGACAATCATAGCCCCATTGAATAATACAATTTCTTTCTACACTGAATGACTAAATCCTATATATATTGTTTAAGAGTAAAAGCAGCAGCAGCAAAATTAGTGGAACAAAGTTAGTTACCTTGTTTTAACTCTCTACCTAATGGAACCCAGTTGGTTGTGACTCTGTTCCTCCCTGAAAATACCCAACATTATTTTTCTCCAAAATTCATATCCTATTAATTGCTGCTTCTATCCCCAGATGATATCACTATCTCTATTTATAATTTCTTTAATCCAGCTACAATCTATTCCTTCTTCCATAGGGGAATCTAATGATTGTTTAATCTTAAGGATACAGTGTGAGGATGATAATATTATTTTAATGTATTTAATTAAAAATATTTTCAAGCATAAAAATAGAGAATATATATGGAGATCTTGAATTGAATTCATCTGCTTTCAACAAATATCAATTTTTTAATTTATATCCAAACTCTCACAATATTATTTTAAAACAAATATATCCATCCTAGTGATAGAAAGTCTGTAAAACAGATGTACTTTCATAATATAAAATTATTCATAATATTCCCTTAATATTACAACTTCAATAGTTGATATTAATAATATGAAGGGTATTTTTTTTTTTTACATTTTTTAGTAGGTACCAGTAATTAAATCAGTACCTTGGCACTTTCATACTTGGGAATCAGGTGATCAACCACTGAGCTACTCCGACTTCCCTCTGTGAAGGGCTTTAATATACCATATGTAAGGGTTGTTTGAATAAAAATCTCAGAAGCATTGATACCTGTATGGAACAGTAATGTGGATTTTTCTCAAGTGTTTTCTAGGAATTGAACTATACTGAAAAACTACTGGAGAAGCATCCACAATACTACATCTTGACCACTAGTACAAGTAATATTCCCTCAGCCTCCACCAACATTGGCAGCCAAACTCAGTACTGAAGGGAATAGTGTGAAAGAGCTGGCTAGAAGTTCCTGAATTTCATGTGTATCTTTGTCAGCAAATCAACCTGCCATTTCATTAAACGATATGGAATTCACTGTCTCTTCCAATGTCTGAATAGATCATGAGTACCACTAAATGCCAAAGTTAACATTATATCAAAGAAAGAGAATTAGCAAGCCATTGTCTTCAGCATTTCCCTTTTGAAAACTACTTTTGAAGTGAGTTTAAAAAAGAACATCCTTTCTATTTAATAAAATGATTTAGAGATTCAAGAAGAAGGGCAATCCCTCTTCTCAATTTATGAGATGAATAAAACATTTAAAAACAGGCCTAGCCAATATTTTACCAGAAATTAAATATTAATTCTTACTGGTTGTTAGTGAACTGATAAAAAAAAATAAATTCTGAAAGAAAGAATTAGCTAACTTAATTCAATGAAAAAAAATTATAAAGCATGTAATGTTTGCTTTTATAAAAGCAAGTTTAACAGATTAAAAATAGAAAACCGTATGAGTTACCCTGTGACCTTATCCCACATCCCTGCATCACACTCTAGTTTTAATGGTTTCTTCCCTATTCCTCAAACACGCACACTTATGCATTTGTATTATTTGTGTCCTTTTCCTAAGTCACTCATCCCCTAGATATTTATGTTATCATCTCTTTCACTTCTTTAAGCATTTGCTCAAATATTTTCTATTCAATGATTACTAAAATATACCAAACTAAATTAATTTTCCATTTGCTCACATCGGCCCTTCATGGTTCTGATACTCTAAAATATTTCTGAGAGCTTTTCATTTCCTAATATAATACTGCTTTATCTAATGTAAATATTGCTTACTTAACATTTTACATGTGAAAAACAATAGATTCATCAGGAAGGAATTTTTGTATTTTTTTGTTATGCATTCAAGCACCTACAGCAGAGACTGACACTTCATAGACACTTAATGAACATATTTTAGGGAAATAAACAAAATTATATAGTTCAGAAAGATCCAGGTTTGGTATTTTTGAAATATTGGTGAATATAAGGAGTTATATAGGCTAAGATGTGAAAAAATATTAAAACATATGGAAGTTGTTAAATGTAGGTGTGTTGATGTAGGTATAAGAAGCAGTATGTCAAACGCAAGACCTAAGAGTTATAGATAAAGAGAAAAATGACAAATAAGGACCTAGATGTAAAGAATAGTAATATCCACAAGTTGTTCTAATGTCCTGCAGATAATATTTGAGGTTGAAGGAATATTTGCTTGTTCAATGTTTTGCATAAAATTGACTATTGGTATAAGAAAAATGGAAATTGGTAACTTAAACCCCAGTATATTTGTTATTCAAATTGGAGTGACTTCATGAAAGAATGAGGGGAGAAAAATTGGGGAATATAAGTATAGGATACCATTGTCATGAATGTTACAATAAATGGTAGCAGTAAAATGATGCATTCGCTTGAGATGAAAGTAATTTTAGGAGTTTTGGGAGTTTGTTGGTGGGTGTTTTTTCTTTGTTTTTGTTATGTTTTGTGGGTTTTTTTTGCATATTATTATTCTCAAAGGGACATTGCAGTAAAGAGTGAAACAAAAATGATGATGATGTGTGTCCTTTTTTTTAGAGATGAAATAGAATGGAATGCACAAATCTAGAATGACCTTAAAAAGAATTATTTAAGTTTTAGTCCTTTTAAGGGATGAGACATTTTCAGGTATGCATATGATGTAGATAGATAGGTATATTTGGTGGTAGTAGCTAATATATTATGGATTCTGATACCTCCAATTTTTTCAAGAAAAAAGAAATATGAATATGTTTGCTTAAATTGGCTGGAAACAATATACCTGAAATGAGGTGCCCTTACAATGGGAGTTTTTACATTAAAAGCTTACAGTTTTGAGGTTGAGGAAAATGTCCAAATCAAGACATCATCGGAGATGCTGTCTCACCAAAGGTTGGCTAATGGAAATCCTGTACTCTTGCCATTTGTCAAGGCACAATGGCAGCTCTGCCTGTTTCTGCTTTCTGCTCCAGGCTCACTTTCTCTCCAAGGTGAGCTGTGAGTGATAGGGCACTTGGAAGGGTGTAATCTTGGTACTGGCTTGCTTTCTCCCTCTTTTCTGGGCCTAATTTCTAGTTCTGCTTCAGGCTGTTTTGTCTGTCTCTTTTCTCTCTCCAGGGTTCATCAGCTTTTGGAGGGTTCTCTCTGTCTCAGGCCATTGTCTCTGTGTCTGTGGTTCTTATTCCTCAATTTATAAAGGACCTAAGACCCATGTTGGGTCATGGCCTACTGAAGTGATCTAATCAAAAGGAAGTTTCCTTAAATGAATCCCATAAAAAGTCCCATTTAAAATAGGTGTATAGTCACAGGAATGGATTAACTTAAAGGACTTTATCATCTGGTACCTACCCATATTCAAATTATTGCATTTCACCCTCTGGGTCCCAGAAAGACAGGTTCTTTCCATAAGCAAATATCTTCATTCCATCAAAATATTTCAAAAAGCCTTAAATCATTTCAGTAACAGTATTATGTATAAAATCTCATCCTAATCTATCATCAGGAAAGAAGCTGTCTTGGGGGAAAATTACTCTTCTCCAAATGTACAAAATTAGTCTTCTGCTTCCAATATACAAAAAGGTACACTCACAGGATAAATGTTTCCATTGCCATGGGAAAAAATTAGAAGGAAAACAGGGGTCACAGGTCCCAAATGTTTCCCAACACATGCAGGGTATACTCCATTAAATTTCAAAATCTGAGTGTCATCTATAGAACAATGGTTTCTTCTCCTCAGGGCTTCATGGATTGGCAGTCTCACCCTATAAAATGGCTTGCCCAACTGACATCTTATTAGTTCCATCTTCATCAATTATCTGGGTGTCGGCTATGCTCTTGGTCTCAGCCTCTAGAAACACTGGGGTAATGGCCATATTCTCCCTAGTATTTGTGGAACAGCCTCAACCCCCTTATTACAGTAGTGTGGGGACAAATCTCCCCAATCCCCAGAGAATGTGCTCCACCCTCTCTGGAACCTGTCATAGTCATACTCTTTCTGAACAAGGGGCCAGAAGTCCAGCCTTCTCAAAGAGTTGAGGCATATTTACCCTTTTCACATACTTGCAGAGAAGTCTTTCTCTTGGTCAGAGAAGATGCCTTAAGTCCAGACATCAACTTCCACAGTTTCATCCTTGAAGTTGTTTTTCCTTCAATATCTCTCTTTACTGGCCCTGTTAATATAAGCTAGCAGTGGTTTCATTCATGAAGATCTTGCAAAAACCTTGTTGGTTCTGCGTGCAGTTCACAGGGGTCCCAACAATCAGACAATAAAATTTTCTGCCAATCTTTTCTGGATAACTCAATTTCCAATACTGACTTATACTCAAATGACTGGCTGTTTCCAAGTTCAGATAAGTCCTCACAAAGGGCACTATTCTCTGGGAACTCATTTTCCAGAAGCCCTGAATTACCCAAACCATCAATTTCTGGTTTCTTTGTGTCCAGGTGTCAGTTCTCAACTTAACTCTTTCATCTCATATTTTGCTATAGGCTGCAAAGAGAAACCAGGTAGTGCTTTCAACATTTAGTTCAGAAATATCCTCATCTAAATATCCAAGCTTATTAATTTCAAATTCTGCCTTCCATCTAACTTAGGGATTCTATTTTTCAAAGTTTGCTGCCTCTTTAAAGAAAGGATGACCTTATTTCCAGTTTGCAATTATGCAATCGTAATATATGCATAAGGCTACAATGGAAGTATCTTTAGTATTCATATTTTTACCAACAGTCTCTTCAAAGCAACCTAGGCCATCACAATTCTTCCAGTATATTCACTCAATGAGCCATTTCCACACTTTTAGTATTTGCACAGAATCTCTCACCCCACTCCCCTGGAACTAATTTCTGCTTCTTTCTGTCTCTGCAGGCTTTTTCTCTTTGTCCTCAGATTTTATTTCTCTATTTATAGAGAACTCTGGTAAGAGGATTAAGACCCATCTTGGGTCATGCCATACTGAAGCTATCTCATCAAAATGGAGGTCTCTTAACTGAATTAAATCAAAAGACCCAGCTACAATAGATTTACATGTACAGGAATGAGTTAGCTGTAAGGACATGGTCTTCTCAGGTCAACCCAGCTTCAAACTGTCTCAGAGAGTGAAGAGAAGAGAGGAGAATTTGAAGGTTCTAACATAGAATAGATGGTATATACCCTATTAGATGGGTTACAGAATAGAAATAGTGTTTAAATATTATTTCTGAAAATCACTAAGGTACTACTTCATATCAGTGATTATGAAATCACAATGAGATTAGTGAAGAAAAGGATATGCATTTCTACACTCAATGGCTTCATACTCATACATACAGAGTTAGAGGTGGCAAAGTGAGATGAAGATGGAATCCTGAGGACTCCCTGAGTTGAAGAGATGAGTCTGTGAAAATAGACAAAAGTGGTTAAAATTTCCATAGCAGATCACTGAAGTAAAGGAATCTATACAGGGAGATTATTAGAGATCTGCAAAAGCCCTTTTAGAATTTGTGAGGAAACTCCTTGAGCCCTGATTTACAACTATCTTTAAAGTTAAAATTAAGAGTGTCTAGTGTTCATGTGGGCAGTGCTTACTCAAATTAACCAGATTGGATGAACTCATATTTCAGAGGAAATTGGTAACAATACTGACAAATATGTTGGCTCAATAGCAAGGATAATTATATCTAGACTGGGCATTGCACAGACTACCATAATAAATCATGTATTCAGGACCCAAAATTGTTACAAAGATAAAAAAAAATTATAGGAAGGCCAAACATTCATCAAAAAGCAAAGTAGCTTTCATAATTTCTGGAATGCAATCAAAGAGAACCAGTGATGAGTGAAAATGGAAAATCAGTACTCATACTAAGAAAAATAATCAATTGAGTCAATCTAACCCAGAACTGACTCAGATGTTAGAATTAGCAGAAAATAGACATTAGCCCTGGTATTAAAATGAATACATATGTTCAAATGTCAAGAAAATATATGGGCAATTAAAAAAAAACACTCAGATATGAGCCTGTAGCATTTGTAATGGCAAAGGGAAAGAATGTGAAAAAATATACAGCAGTCTGCTGGTAAGAGTTCAAAGGACAAAGCTAGAACTTTTGGGGCAAAACTCACTTAATAATGATAATACCATCTTATATTAAAAGAATACACATACATGTGTCCATATTGATATAAAATGATTTAATCAATAAATAATTTGAGAGAAGGGACAAATTTTCCTTAGAGAAGAATTCTAACTTTTAAATGTAGAAGAAATAGGGAGATGAAAATCACCATTTGAACAGAACAGAATAATAGATAGGTCAAAATTCACGGAAAAATGATAAAATTTATGAATAAAACCAAAAGAAAGAGGCTATTGCATATCCTCATAATATTGACCTTGATTTGGTTTTAACCACATATGCATAATAATATATTCACTAATGTTTGATAATTTTCCCTCCAGGTTATAAAGGTACAATTTCACTTGGGTGTGACCTGGATAAAGAGAGGAGCTTCTATGGAAAGAAAAATAAATAACTTTACAATGGAGAAACACAGTAGACACCAGACAATACCTTAACCAAATAATAAAGGTTAAAAAATATTGTAAAGTCATTGTAATATTTTATACACCTTGATATGAAACAATGAGAAGGGCAACACATATCCACCGTGTATGTGACAAAATTCCAAACATTCAAATTAGACAAACTTAAGTTGAGGAACATTCTACCAAATAACTGACCAGTATATTTCAAAAATATCAAGGGCATAAGAAAAAAGAAGAATTCATAATCTGTTAAAGATATGAGTGCAATAAGGAAACATGGTCAAAAAAGGCAATGTAGTGTTCTGGGTTGGATCCTAAAATTGTACTTTATGGCTGGATACTGGATTAGAACAATAAAAAGTTTAATTTTTTTAACCTTAATAAAAATAAAATCTGTAGTTGAGTTAAATTTTAAAGACTCAAACCAAATCTCGAGAGATGAAAACCAACAGATCCCACATGAAAAATATAGGGAATGGGTTTAATGGCAGATCAGACATTGCAGCAGAAAAATTAATGAACTTAAAGACCTAGCAAAAGAAACTATCCAAATCAAATCAAATGTAATACGTTAACAATAACAGGAAAAATATTGTATTTTGAGAAAACCTAAAGCACTCTCACCTACATATAATCACAACCCCAAATGAGAAAAATAAGAAGGAGGAAAGTAGAAATAATTTTTGAAGAAATAATGGGCATTGTTTTTAATATTGCCAATATGATAAAATACTGTAAATACATAGAACCAAGAAGCTCATCGGATCACAAAAATAAAAATAAATGTGAATAAAACTTCAACAGGGTAAGTAAAAATAAAATTACTCAAAGCAAATGATAAAGAGAAAATATTAAAACATCTAGACAAAAATGTATTTTCTATTATGTATCTTTAAAAATAAAAGGTTGTTTATACAAAAATAATAAAAATATACTGTGGGATTTGTAATATGTGTATGACTTAAATACATGAATCAATTAAAAAAAAAAAAGCCTGGATCAGAAAAATGGAAGTATAATATTGTGTTATATTTATAATATACTTAAATTTGTATGCTATTACTTGATCATAGATTGTGATAAGTAAAATATGTATACAATAATTCTTAAAGCAAGTCCTAAAATAAAATACTCAATGGAAAAAACTTTTATTGAGCTCAATGAATTAAAAATACTTATACACAGAATGATTAATGAAAACATACACAAATACTAAAATCAGGAAAAAGAATAGAGACATTATTAAAGATTCTAAAGGTATTAAAAAATTATTGTGACACATTTATTTCTACTAATTTGACAACTTAGATGAACTCGATACATTCTTGAATGGCAAACTACTTCAGAAATTATCAAGCTCACTCAGTAGATATACTAAATATCCCTGTATCAATCAAAGCAATTGAATATGTAGGTAAACAATGAAAACTTTCCAAAAACAAATCTCCAGGCTAAAATGGCTCCAAAGGTGTAATCTACGAAATGTTTAAGGAATCATAGCACCAGTTCTACACAAACTATTTTAAACATTGAAAAGTTTGGGTAGAGTCCTGATCATTCTATGACACCAGCATTAACTCACTATATCAAAACAGATAAAAACATGAAAAGGAAATAAAAAATCGGAAAAAAAGAAAATTAATTACAGAACAATATCTCTTATAACAGAGAAATATATCCTCAAAAAAATAATTGGAAATAGAATGAAGCATCACATGAGGGATTATATTCAATAACAAAGTAGGAAATAAAAAGAAAATTAGCTATAGACCAATATCTCTTATAGTGAAATACATCCTCAACAAAATAAGTGGAAACAGAATCAAGCATCACATGAAAGGCATTATATGCAATAACCAAGTGGGATTCCTCCCAAGAAAACAAGATACATATAAGAACCACAAATAATTAATGTAATAAGCCATATTAACTCATAGCAATAGACGTGGAAAAGCAGTTGCAAAACCCATCACCCTTTCATTGTTAACAAAAATCACTAAGCAAACCAGGAGTAAAGGAAAAATAATTCAACCTGATAAAGGCTGTCTGTGAATACACCACAGTTAATACTATATTTGGTAGTGAAATACAAGAATGCCTTACCCCAAGCATTAAGGAACTTTATTCAAACAGTTTACTGAATATTCTAGCCAGGAAAAATGAGGAAGCCAATGAATAAGACATCCAAATTGGGAAATGAGAAATAAAACTATATTTGTAAATAAGATCATAGATATAAAAAATTTAAAGAATCCACTAATAAACTCTTCAACTCATAGAGGAGCTCAGTTATGATGCAGGGTAAATGATCAAAATGAAAAAAATATATTTTTCAATTCACTAGTAATGATTGATTACCTTGGTAAAGAAATTAAGGAAACACAAAGCTATTTACTATAGAATAAAAAAGACTAAAATACTTAAATTAACAAAACACTTTCAAAACCTATATCCTGAAAAAAAAACCATCATTAACAGAAATTAAAGACTTAGAAAATGAAAAGTTATTCCAAATTCATGGATGGAAGGCTTGATGTTTTAAATGGCTATATTACCACTATTGATCTACAGATTCAAAGTAATTGTCATTAACTGTCTAGTTTGCTTCTCTGCAAAATTCACAAGCTGAACTTAAAATTCATAAGGAAGTTCTTGAGATCTAGAATTTCTGAAACAATCTTGGGAGAAAATGTAAATTTGTTACATCCACATTGCCAAATATCAAAGCTTACTACAAAGCTGCATTTATCAACTGTGCGGTATAGATTTAAGGAAAGACAAGAATCAATGCTATAGAATTGAAAATATAGAAATAAACACTTATATTAATGGACAATTGATTTTCTAAAAGTGTGCTAAACCATTCAATAAAATCAGAATAGTGTTTTCAACAAATTGTCCTGGGTAAACTGGATATCCACATGCAAAAGTTAGAAGATGGACCCTTACGTCACACTATACAAAAAATGTACTTTAAATGGAATAAATAATTGCATGTGATAACTAAAATTATAAAGTTATTGGAATAAAATATAGGAGTAAACATATTTTTGAGCTTTAGGAAAGGCACCAAATGCACAACTAACAAAAGTAAATATGGATAAATTGGATACTATTAAAATAAATAGAAAATATTTTTCTTCAAAGGATCAAAGAAAGTGAAATGATAACCAAAAATTGAGAAAAGGTTTTCAAAATTGTATTTCTCATAAGATCTTATATTTAAATTTATAGAGAAAACTTACACCTCAGTAATAAAATAGAGAAATGACCCAATTAAAAATAGGCAATAAATTTGAATGGGCATTTTTCAAAAAATGATAAATACCCAGTATGCACATAAACAGATATTCAACATCATTAATCACCAGGGAAATGCAAGTCAAAAGTATAATGATATGCAACTTCACACA
The DNA here is from genome assembly GCA_029593785.1 of Cabassous unicinctus. Classification (NCBI taxonomy): domain Eukaryota; kingdom Metazoa; phylum Chordata; class Mammalia; order Cingulata; family Chlamyphoridae; genus Cabassous; species Cabassous unicinctus. Next base: position 16,877 of record JAQZBX010027546.1, on the reverse strand, counting down.
AACCAGGTTATTTATAATGAAGAGAAGAAGAGGAAGAGGATGAGGAAGAACAGGAAGAGGAGAGGAAGTAGAGGAAGAAAGAGGGGGAGGAGGAGGAGAAGAAGGGAATACCCAGGGTTAGTGAGGATTTCTCGAAATTGTAACCTTCATATATTGTAGGTAAGAATGTAAAATAGTTCAAACTCTTTAGAAAGCAGACTGGCAGTTCCTCAAACCATTAAATGTAAAATCACCATATAATCCAATAATTCCACTCGTAGATATGTACCCACGACAAATGCAAACTTGGCTACAAGAAGCTTGTTCATGAACAATGATTGCTACATTATTCATAATAGCGCCAAATGGGAAACAACTCAAACACCTTTCACCTAATTAATAGATAAATAAAACCTGTTATATCTCTGTAACAGAATATTTTGGGGCAATAGCCAGAAGAATGACATGCTACAAAATAAAAAGATGCAATCTATAACAATTAAAGGAACTATTAAAAATAGATATAGCCAATGAAAACAAAATATTTTTTAAGAGGATTAATGAATTGGAATACTGAAAGACAGACTCATGACTAATCATGGTTATAAAGAGAAAAAATACAAATTACTGATATGAATGACAGTAGAGTCATCATAACAGATTCTGAAGACATGAAAGGAGATGTTATGAATATGTGGGTAACCTTATTCCTATTTATTTGATAACTTAATGAAATTGATAAAATTATGAGACACAAATTATCCCAGCACAATGTAAGAATAGAAAAACTGAATGACACAATAATTGTCACGGAAACTGAGTTTAGCTAAAAACCTTTCTACAATGGATATTCCTGTTCAAAATGGCTCCATTAGTTAATTCTAAGAAGCATTTCAATAAATAGTGATCATAGCAATTCTACACAATTCTTGTAAAGTTCTAAAGAGCAGGGAATACTTCTCAGTCACACTTTGAGGCCAGTATTTCCTTGTTATCAAAGTCAGACAAGTACATGACACATACAGAAAACTAATATATTGCAAGAACAGAGACATAAAAATCATATAAAAACACAAGCAAACAGAGTTCAACAACACATTAATATGTTTTTACACTGTAGCCAATTGAAAAATATCCCAGAATGCGTGGGGACTGAGTGTACATCCAAAATCCATTAACTGCTCATATCAATTAAATAAAAGGGGGAAAGCACAAATGATCATCTCAATAGATGCAGAAAATCATTCAGCAAAATTCAATCTAGTTTCATGATTTTAAAAAAGTGAACAAAAGGGGAATAAAACTTTATAAAGGGGCAACTACAGGAAAATATAGATAACATAATATTAAAGCTAAAAGACTGATGGCATTACCTATAATATGAGGGACAAGACAAGAATAACCACACTCTTCATTTCTATTTAACAATTTTGGAGGTTCTAACCAGGGTATTTAAGCAAGAAAATAAAATAAAAACCAACAATATTGGAAAGGAAAAAGTATAGTTATCTCTCTTAGCAAGAGACATGTTCTTATATACAGAAAATCATAATGAATCTAATTTAAAAACTAATAAAAGTAAAATAAGGATTCAGCATGATACAAGGTACAAGATTAACGTAAAAAAATCAATGTTATTTCTCTATACTAGCTATGAAAATTCCAGAAATTATATTCCATTTATGACAGAATAAAATTAATAAAATATTTGGTTATAAATTTAGAAATTGAGAGTAAGGTTTTTTTTTTCAAACTACAAAACTTTGTTAAAATAAATGAAAGATCTACTTATTGGTATGTAATGAAAACACATACCAAGATTATGGATTAGAGGTCAAACATTGTAAAAATATCAGTACTACCCAAATTGATATTCAGATACAAAACAATTGCTATGAAAATCCAAATGGGCTTTTTTGCAAGAGTTGATAAACTGATCCTAAAGTTCATATGCAAAATTCAAAGGGCATAAAATACAGAAAACAATTTGAACAATGCACACTTCTATAAAATTTTAATGAAAAGCTAAACTATCAGGCATGTGGTACTGTCAGAAGCATAGACATATATAGAAATATAGATCCGGAAAGGGATTAGTGGATGCCTAAAAAGGGGGTGGAGGCAGGCATTAGAAAGAAATAGTGATTCCTAAGGAATAATGTGTTTCCTTGGAGGGGCATTTACAATATTTCAAAATTGATTATGTTCACTCAAATCTGTGAAAATAATTTAAACCTTGAATATTTAATTTCATATCAATGAATTGCATGGAATGTATAATATAACTCAACTGCAGTTAAAATTGTATAAAATAATATTGAAAATATCTTGGTTTCTGAACAAAGTGTAAATAGAAAATGGGCTTTCAGATATTCTTTCAGATATCCTACGGTCACATGTACCAATTCCAAATGGGTAGTCATGTAAAATCTTCCATATCTCTACACTTCAGTTTTCTTTCCCTTTACCCTATTATGTAAGGGCCCAAAACAAAAGTTAGTAAGTACTAGACAATACCATATATGGATAGGTTGACAACAGAAGAGGTTTTCAAAAACAGGCATATACTAAGGATAACTTTATTCCTTGATAACAGGTTTGCAAAGATTAAAAGAGAAGTAGATTGCGTTGGTAGAAAATGGCATAAAAACTGGATCCCAGATAAATAAATCACCCATTTCCTTTCTTCCCTCCTATAAAATACTGGACTGCTTACAGGTTAAAAGCAAAAATATGAAAAATAAGATAAAATAAAATAAAACAAGGAGCTAGTAGAATAAAGAGGGAACTTTGAAATTTTGGCATGGTAAGAACTACTTCCATAACCTCTAAAACCAAAAGATAAAAGTAAAATCACTTTTTGGTATTAAAATTGAAATTATTTCCCCAGGGAGTTACACATAAGAAGTTAACAGAATAATGAAATGATAGGAGGTTATCCTATTTCATTGTTCCTAACTAATATAGGATAATCATACATTTATAAATTAAAGGGATGTAGTCAGACACAAAATGTAGAAAGGAAAACTAAATATTTTAGAAAATTCATAGGTTAATCCCATTATGGCTGTGAATTACGTGCACAAAATCACTAATTCAACAGGAATCTGAAACATGGACACTCAGATAAACATCAGAAAAAGTTTTGTAAATATTGGAATGGTAATCATTGGAAAACTGAGTTGGCTCATTCAATCTGAGGGGAGTATAAATAAGCAAAGATATTTCTAAAATTGAAACATTTATTGAGTCTGGAATTAAAACCACTTTTTTTTATTTGCTGATTAGGCATGGATAAATAAAATGTAGTAGATACCATGCAGAGAAGTCCAGTAGTTAGACCAACAGAAAATAATTATATTTCAGCAAACTTCACTGATCCTTTGGTTTAAATAAAATAAAAGGATGATCTGTATTTCAGAGCAAAGATACAAGCAAAAAAACATGATATCCATATTTAATATGAATTTAGCCTATGTAGCTAATGTATTTGTCGAAGAACTACTTTGGTTTTTGTCCAACTGGGGCCTAAATCATGACTGTCATAATTTATTAAATTAAAAAATTAATTATTATACTATTTCAAGGTTAAATATCTGGACATTGTGAAACTATAAACACATTTTATTCCCAAGTATATTTTCTCCAACAAACCTGGAATGATAATATTTATATATGTTATGAATTTGATATTACATAAATAAAAATATTATAAGCAGGGCTTTTTAATTTTTTTTTAATTTTTAATTTTTAAGAAGCTTTAGATGACATAAATGATACATAAAAAATATAGGAAAATTCCAATATATCCTCCCTTTTCCCCTCCCACACTGTTTTCCCTGTAACAATATCATTCATTAGTGTGGTACATTTGTTACAATTTATGAACACATATTGAAGCATTGCTACTGCCAATAGTCAATAGTTTACATTATAATTACACTTTGCATTGCACTTTTTTATAGGTTTTCAAAATGTATAATGACCTATATCTGCTATTGCAATGTCATTGAGAACAATTCCAATGCCCCAAAAATGTGCCATGTTTCAATTATTCTTCCCTCTCCATCCCCTCAGAAACTCTGGTAACACCTGCCTTTATATCAGTGATACAAGTTCCTCCATTATTAGAATAATAATAAGCCTACATTAACCCAAAGTTGTATTCCTCACATTTATTTGTTCATTCCTCAATATTGAGCATTTTGGGATGATGATGCCTACTTTTTTCTGATTGAGAAGGGGCTAAGATCACATGGGGCTGTTGGATGGAACTGTCTTACTTGCAGTTATAGACACTCTCTGTTTTGGGGGGATGGACCTTTTCCATCATCATCCTTGCAGTTGTCCTGGGCAACTCTGATGAACTGGAGAGTATGTGCTGGAAGTATGTTGAGATTAAGGGCTCAGCTGGCATATGAAGAGACCAAAATTTTAAGTTTCTGGTGCATATATTTAAAGAGTATAGTGTTAATTATAGGTTCATATAAAAGGGGCAGTAGTGCCATGTGCAAGGAAATTATAAATGACTCTAATTCTGTTACATTGGGAAATATATATTCCAAGGTAAGGCCCACTGACACGGTGCCAAATTCCTGGGAATGTCTGCCTTGTCTATAGTGTCTAAATATCTCTAGAGCCCTAGGAAGCACCTCTGCTTCTGCTTGAGGTACTGTTTATTGTGGAACCACTGAGATCATCATGAGATGTTCATAAGTGTAACCAATGAAATGAACTCCCAACTCACTTTGAATTCTCTTAGCTGTAATAACTCATATCTATTTAATATTTCCCCCATTTGGTCAAGGTCTTTTTCCAAATTTATTGCTAGTTGGTGCTTGGTAATAATTCCTTGTTGCCAGGGAGGCCTATCCCCTGAAGTCATTTCCCACATCAGAGGGAAGGTATTGAATCTATATGCTGATTTTGACTTAGAAAAAGGCCTCATATGAGCAACAAGGAGGCTTTCAGGAGGTAATTCTTAGCAAATATATAAAACTAGGTTAAGTTTCAATTTCACAGGAACAAAGTTCATAAGTACAACCATCAATGTCAAGGGCCTGGAGTATTGGTCTGTCTCCTGCCACTAGGAACTGCCCATGTGCCCTATGGATTCTTGTTGCAATTATAGAGAGTGTAGCAGTACTTCCCAGAATGGGCACTTAATATGATTTTGGTTATTGTGTGGGTCTCCACTCACTGAGATAACACCCATGAGCACTTAAAAATATTCATATTCCATAAAGGCATGCCCTAGGTACACTGCTCCCACATATCCCCAATCAATGGCAGCCCACACCAGTGATCCTCTCCTGCCACAGTTGCAAGCCTTCTGCAATCCAAAACCTCCCAAAAATAAAGCCAAAAAATGAAGAAAAATAATTAAAAATAAAATAATATTAAAAACAAAATATAAAAAATGGAAAATGAAATAAATAAAAAATTCATTGTGCCATTCATCACAGTAAGATATGTTATCTTTTATGTACTGTGGACAATTTCTTCTGTATGATCCCTCAGTGTTTTATTTTTTTTCATATTTTCAAAGAAGCTTTAGATTACAGAAAAGTGACATCGAAAATACAAGGCATTCCCCCATACCCACCACCCACCTTCTCACATTTTCCCCCATTAATAACATACAGGAGTATGGTACATTTGTTACAATTGATGAACAAATATTGAAGCTGTGCTACTAACCATGGTAATAGTTTACATTTTGGATTACATTTTGTACTATATAATTTAGAGGTTTTAACAAAATTTAAAATAATGGTTTGTATCAGTCATTGCAAGATCATGCAGAACAATTCCAATGCCCCAAAAAGGCCCTATGTTCCATCTTCTCTTCCCTTTCCCTTGGAACTTATGGTAACCAATAAGTTTCACTTTTTTAATAATAAGGTTCATAGTTACATGCAATAATATTGAAGACTTGACACATTGGTCTGTTTTCTTTTATTAGGTGCTGCTTATGTTTTCAAAATTTCCTGCCCCTCTAACCAAGAATATAACAATTGTCCCCAAGCTGGGAATTTAATATTTTCTTGTTTATTGGCTGGGTATCTCCTACTGAGATTTTATACTATGACAAGGTGAACATTTTCACATTCTATAGAAGCTTACCCCATTATGCCCTATCCCACATATCCTTCCACTGCCAACACCCTCCACCAGTGATCCTACACTTCCACATTTGCCAAAAGAACATTCATGCAAATGTAGTTTCAACCACAGACCTACAAAGTCCCCAGAGTTCACCTGTTCCTTCCTCCAGCCCTCCCTCAATTTCCATGAGTATTCCAACCCAACCCACCCCACTGCTTACCCTCACATTCCAGCATGATTGACGTAACTCACATACCAGCACCAACATTACTCTTATTCACTGCAAACCACCCCGTCCACCTTACCACAGTTTTTGTCCATATTGAGCATTGCCTTTATTATTTATTTATTTATTTTATTCCTTTATCAAGGAATTAAGTTATCTTAAATATACATACATGCGTCTGATCTCCCTAATCTTTTGCTTTCATGTGATTCTTTCCCCTTCAGTACAATGATTTGCTGTTAAATAAGATTTTGAGCAGAGTAGAGCAGTGGATGTGTGAGGGGCCTGTAAGCACTGTTTAAGTTTCTTGATAGAAAATATTATTTTATTTCATGTAAGAATCATGGAATGTATGTTAAACCTCTATGTTTTCTTCTCCTATCTACTATCATCACTAGCTTCTACTGTACACAATTTTTGAATTACCTATATTTCATTTCATGACATATTATCACATCTCATTGCCTGGAAGTCAATGTCTAAATTTAACAACTTTATTACCTTAAAATTATCCTTCACGTCTTACAAGAGGCCTTGCAGAACATTGGCCATTTTTTTTCAAGACTATGAGAGTAATCTCTGTCTCCCTGATATGGGTATCTATAGTTTAGTTTCTCCCCAGTGCTAATTCTCTGAAACATGATTTCATGTTGTATACCATGGATATACTCCTAATATTTGTAATTCCTTTTGTAATTGTCTATTAAAATTGTAGATTTTATGCTCATAGATATAAAGGTATCTTGAAATAAATAGCACTCTTTACGTATCTAGTAAAATATATATATATATTTATATAAATTATTTCCTTATATATATCAATAAATAAACATAAACAATAAAAATATCTTGAAGTTGAATAAAAAAAAAGTGCAATAATGCATTTGCTGTTAGAGATTTGCATTTCCATCCAGGATTTTTAACTCAAATCAATATTCATGTGTGACAGCATTTGACATTTCTAGGTCATTCTTCAATTAAAACAACATGACACGGGGATTGTGGGATTATGGCCGATGGATTAGACATATAAATTTTAGCTCTCACTAAAACAACAAAGAAAAAGCCTGAGGCTGCCATGGGGGCATGCTTTGGGGCACAGCAAACTAGGACACTGCTTACAAACTCCCAGAAGAGTGAGGGTCAGAAACATGAAGAAGCCAAAACAAGTAATTGTGAGTTTTTAAACTTCTGGGCTGCTAGGAAGGGCTTCCTTCCCAGACTCCTGAGATATTAAATTAGGGTAAAACTCCTGGAAAATTTTATCTAACTGAGAGTAGAGCAGACGTCTACTTTCTCCACAGGAAGTGCCCTGTGCCTTCAAGTAGGGTACTGGTCAGAAACGGAAGCCAGGAATAATTGGGGGTCACTTACCTCAGTGGCTGGAAAGGGCACACATACCTGGCCCTCCAGGTGGACAGAATAGGTGGAGACCTTGGCCCCCTGCTTTAAATGGGAGTGTGATGGCAAATTCCCTGCATGGAAAAAAGGTCTTGGAGAGTGGAGAGTGAAATTTTTGAAGTGAGTTTATCCAGCTGGGCCCCCCTTAAATAATGGAAGTGTCCCTGACTCTACAGAGAGAGGGGAGGGTGTTCATCTCAGGCTGTTGGTCATGACCAGCCACCTAGGTAAAGAGAGGAATTACATCAGTGAGGAGGCAGAGACAGGTGGCGATCAGCTCCACTCCAGCTGACTGCTGTGGAACTAACCTCCCCGACGGAAAAGGGGCAGATAGCCTTCGGAAAGGCTAATTAACCTAAGGACCCAGAATAGCTCAATGGAAGAATTCCTGCCTTACATATATGAGGTCCCTGGATTGATTCCTGGCTATTTCTTAAGGAAAGATCCACCAGGTTAGCAGGCATCCACTTGAAACTTTATGACAGTGAAAATATAGACATTTTCTTTCTATTAGCTTTTCTTGGATCTCTTATTTTTTTAAAAAAAATGGTTCATTTTCTTTTATTTCCCTTACTTTACTCACTAAAACTCACTTCAAAATGAGCGGAGAGCAGGTTGCAGGGTGAGTGATTGAGGAAAACCAGCAGTGTGAGAAAATACTTAGGGGTCTAAGAAAGAAGGTTGTTTTTCCATCTTTATTTTTATTCTTTTTTTCTGTCTCCTTTTTTTTTTTTTAATGAGTTGCTCCTGTCTTGTTTCTTGCTTGTTTGTATCCACTCCCTTTCTTTCTCTGCTTGTTATATTTCTCTTTTTTTTTCTTTTAATGTTTTGGTTATTGATCTGTTCTACCTATGCTATTTCTTTTAACTCCTTCATCTTTATATCTTTGTTTTCCATTGTTCTTTCATTCCCCTTCTTTTATTTGGTCTCCAAATTTTGTTTGTATTTCTCCCTTTCTCTCTTTTCCTCTGTAAACTTTCTCCTTTTTACTTTTTTCTTTCTCTCTTCTTTGTTTTCTTTTCCCCTCTGGCACCATTCCAGCATTTTCATTCATTGTATATATTTGTTCATCTACTCTGATTCTTGTTTCATTGTTTCTATTCTACTTTCCTAATCTTATTCCTCTGTGCTTCTTATTTGTATTAATTTTTCAATTTCCTACGTCTTGTACATTTGCTGTCCTACCTTTTTCTATTACCATTACTAGTAATATTTTTGTGTCCCTATCTCTTTCCTTTTATCTACTCCTAATTTTTTTTCTTACAAAGGAACATAGGCAGATCTCTCTCACAAAAAGCAGCTGAGCAGGGGCAAGTTCCTGCCCAAGTGACATGTTTCAGGAACCCACAGAGTAGGAGGTCTCAGGGCATCAATCTGGAGGAAGCTGGACAATGAGATAAATATTTCAGGGTGCTCCTGGCTTGATTCTGGTTACTATGATTCCTCTTCTTCAATTTCCCCTTTCAGTGTATGCTGATTTTGTATACCAAAGCTATCTTTTTCCTATCCCATCATTCTACCTTCTGCTATCTGTTGCTGTTCATACATTTCATGTCTCTTTCTTTAGTCCCCAGTTTTTCTGGTATTTTTTTCTACCTCATCAATCCTGTTTTCTTTCTTTTATTAACTTTTTTTCTTTTTGTCTTTTCTTTTCTCTTTCCCTCTCTCCTCATCATACTGATTTTTTAATTTAGTCTGTATATTTTTCAATATTTGGTTCCCTATTTCATTTTTGGAACCCTATTTTTTTATTTTTGTAACTCTACACTGCTTACATGAGTTAAATATTCATTTCCCCAGGAAAAAAATGGTTCTTTTCCTAAAATTTACTATTATTATTACTATTATTCTTTTACTTTCTTACCTTTTTCACTTTCTCTGGTCCTCAGTTTTTCCTTCAAGGGAACATAGACAACAGCAATGAAATAGAATAAGAAGAACAAAGTGTCAGATGAGAAAACTTAACACACACATAAAAACAGCAATTAAATAAAACCCTATAGTGAAGAGAGGAGATAATCAACTGAGTAAACCTATCAGGATAAAGAGATGAGCAGAGGGCAACAAGGAATGACAAACCATACTATGAAACAGGAAGACCTGGCCCAGTCCAATGAACAAACTTAAAACCAGGAGGAGGCGCAGAACATTGAACAACTCATGAAAGCCGCCCAAACAAATATCATTGACCAACTTAATGAAGTGAAAGAAGAGATTAAGGATATTAAGAAGAAACTGGGGGAACATACTGAAGAAATTGTAAACAAACATAAAAAGATAACAGACCTGAGGGTGATGAATGGCAGAATCCAAGAAATCACAAAGACACTGAAAGCACATAACAGTAAATTTGAACAGGTGGAGAAAAGAATTAGTGATGTGGAATACAGTACATCTGAAATCAAATAAATAGTAGAACAGAGAGATAAAAGCATAGAAAAAATTGAACAGGTACTTAGGTATTTGAATGACAAGACAAAATGCAGAAACATACACATTATAGGCATCCCAGAGGGAGAAGAGAAGGGAAAGGGGATAGAAGGAGTGTTGGAGGAAATAATGACAGAAAACTTCCCAACCTTATTGAGGGAGATGGATGTACAAGTACAAGAAGCACAGTGAATCCCAAACACTATACATCCCAACATGTCTACTCAAAGACATATACTCAATAAACTCTCCAATGGTCAAGACAAAGAAAAAATACTAAAAACAAGAGAAAATAAAACCATCATATACAAGGGAAGCTTAATAAGATTAAGTGCTGATTTCTCATTTGAAATCTTGGAGTCAAGAAGGCAGTGGTATTAAATAGTTAAGGTAATAAAAGGGAAAAAACACTTACAGCCATGAATTTTCTATCCAGCAAAGCTGGCATTCAAAAGTGAGGGAGAGTTCAAAATGTTGACAGAAAAACAGAAATTAAGAGAGTATGCTAATAAGAAATCTGCCATTCAAGAAATACTGAAGGGATTTCTGCATGTTGAAAAGAAAAAACAGGAGAGAAGAGAGTTGTAGGAGAGTATAAGAACAACTAAAATGACAAAAAGAGAAATAAAAACAAATTATGACATACATAAACCCAAAGAAAATATGGCTAATGTAATTCCTTGAGAATAATAACACTGAATGTTAATGGATTAAACTCACCACTCAAGAGACACAGATTAGCAGAATGCATTAAGAAATATGACCCTTCTATATGTTGTCCTTGAGAAACCCACCTTAGATCCAGGACATCAAGGAGACTGAAAGTGAAGTGGAGAAATAGACGCCTCTCCAATTATAATGGGGCACTTTAGTACACCATAATCACAATTAGATAGAACATTTCGACAAAGAATCAGTAAAGAAACAAAGACTTTGGTTAATGCACTAGAGGAACTGTACTTTATAGATTCACTACATAATCAATAGCTTATAGATACTATTACAGAACACTACACCCAAATACAGCGGGATATACATTTTTGTCGAGTGCACAGGAATCATACTCCAAGATAGACCACATGCTAAGCCACAGAGATAATCTCAATGAATTCAGATATTTTGAGATTATACAAAGTAATTTCTGTGACCATGATGGAATTTAATTGGAAATCTGTAAGGGACAGAGAACCAGATTAGGCACAAAGATATGAGAGTTAAACAACACACTCTTAGTCAAACAGTTGGTCAAGCTGGAAATCTCAAAAGATATCTGTAACTTCCTTGAGATGAATGAAAATGACAGCACAACATATCCAAACCTGTTAGATGCAACAAAGCTGTCCTGAGAGGGAAATTCTAAGTCAAAAATGCATCTATCAAAAAAGAAGAAACAGCTAAAATCGAAGATCTAATTTCACACCTGGATGAATTGGAAAAACAATAACAAACTAACCCCAAAGGAAGTAGAAAGAAGAAATTAACAAGAATTATAGCAGAACTAAATGAAATAGAAAATAAGAAAGTGCTAGAAAAAATAAACAAAAACAAAAGCTGGCTCTTTGAGAAGATCAATAAAACTGACAAACCTTTAGCCAGACTATCAAAGATAAAAGAAAGTAGATGCAAATACACAAAACAAGAAATGAGGAAGGGGATGTTACCACTGACACCACAGAAATAAAGAGTATCATAAGAGGATTCTTTGAAAAATTTTATGATAACAAGAATGATAATTTAGAGGAAATGGGTAAATTCCTAGAAACTCACATGCAGCCTACATTGACAAAGAAGAAATTGATGAACTCAACAGTCCAATAACAAACAAAGAGGTAGAATCACTCATCAAAAATTTCCCAATTAAGAAGATCCCAGAACACAACAGATTCACAGGTGAATTCTACCAAACTTTCTGGAAAGAACTAACACCAATCCTGCTTCAGCTTTTCCAAAAAATAGGAGTAGAAGTAACATTGCATAACTCATTCTATGATGCCAACATTACCCTAATACCAAAGCCAAAGAAAGATGCCAAAAGAAAGGAATATTACAGACCAATCTCTCTAATGATCTTAGATGCTAAAATCCTCAACAAAATATTTGTTATTCACATTCAACACATATCAAAAGAATTATACAACATGACAAAGTGGTTTTCATCCTGGCATGCAAGGATGTTTCAGCATAAGAAAATCAATCAATGTAATAGACCACATAAAAAGACTGAAAGAAAAAAACTATATGATCATCTCTATAGATGCAGAAAAAGCATTCAACAATACACAGCACCCTTTCCTGAAAAAAAAAACACTGTAAAAATAGGACTAGAAGGAAACTTTCTGAACAAGAAAAAGGGTTTATATGAAAAACTCACAGCTAACATCAAATACAATGGTGAAATCCTAAAAGCTTTCCCTTTAAGATTGAGAACAAGACAAGGATGCCCACTATCACCAATCCTATTTAACATTGTCTTAGAAGTACTTGCTCAATCATTTAGGCAGGAAAAATACATAAAAGGCATACAAATTGGAAAGGAAGAAGTAAAAATTTCACTATTTGCAAACTATACGTAGAAAGCTATGAGAAATCTGCAACAAAGCTTTCAGGACTTATAAATGAGTTTAGTAAGGTCATAAGCTATAAGATCAATGCTCAAAAATCAGTAGAATTTCTACACACCAATAATGAGCAATCTGAGGAGGAAATCAAGAAAAAAATACCATTTACAATAGTAACTAAAAGAATCAAATACCTAAGAGTAAATTTAACTAAATGTGTAAGGAATTATATATAGAAAACTACACAACACTGTTAGAGGAAATCAAAGAAGACTTAAATAAATGGAAGAATATACCCTGTTCATGTATAGGAAGACTATATATCATTAAGATGTGTATCCTAACAAAACTCATCTATGGATTTAATGCAATCCCAATAAAAATTAACAGAGCATTTTTTAATGAATTGGAAAGACTAACTAAAAAAATTATTTGGAAGGTTAAGAGGCCCTTCAAATAGCCAAAGACATATTGATAAAGAAAAGTGAAATTGGGGTATCACACTACCTGACTTCAAACATACTACAAAGCTACATTGCTCAAAACTGCATGGTATTGGCACAAGGATAGACATACCAACAAATGGAAGTGAATTAAGAGTTCTGATATAGATCCTCACATATACAGTAATCTGATATTCAACAAGGACACCAAACCCACTTAACTGTTAGAGAATGTACTCTTCAACAAATGGTGCTTGGAGAACTGAATACCTATATCCAAAAGAATGAGAGAGGAACACCATTTCATACCTTATACAAAAATCAACTCAAGATGGATCAAATATCTAAACATAAGAACCAAGACCATAAAAACCTTGAAAGATAATGTAGGGATGCATCTACAAGACCTGGTAATAGGAAATGTTTTCATGAACTTCACACCCAAAGCATGAGCAGAGATGGAAAAAAATAGATAAAGGGGATCTCCTCAAAATTAAAATTTTTGTACCTCGAAGTACTTTATCAAGAAAGTCAAAAGGCAACATACTCAATTGGAGAAAATATTTGGTAAACATATGTCTTATAGAAGCCTAATACCCTGCATAAATAGAGAAAACGTACACCTTGAAAATAAAAAGACAAACAACCCATTTAAAAAATAGTCAAGCGACCTGAAATGGATGAAATACAAATGGCTACAAAGCACAAGAAAAGATGCTCAACATCACTAGCTATTAGTGAAATGCAAATCAAAACCACCATGAGATACCATCTTATACCCATTAGAATGTTGGCTATTAAAAAATACTTTGGACTATAAGTTTTGGAGGGGATTTGGAAGAATGGGAGCCCTCATCCACTGCTGGTGGAAATGGAGATTGGTCCAGCCATTGTGGAGGACAGTTTGGCAGTTCCACGAGAATCTAACTATAGAACTTCCGTATGCTACAGCTATTCCATTGCTGGGTATATACCCGAAGAATTGCAAGCAAAGTTCTGAACATATATGTGCATCCCAGTGTTCATAACAGCATTCTTCTCATTGCCAGAAGTTGGAATCAACCCAGGTGCCCATTAACAGATAAATGGATAAACAAAATGTGGCACATACATACAATGGAATATTACTCAGCAGTAAGAAGGAATACAGTGCTAACATTCAGGATAACATGGATGAACTTTAAGGACTTTATGTTAAGTGAAGCAAGCCAGGCATTGAAGGAGGAACAGTATATGACCTTACTGATATGAATTAAACAATTGAGCAGACTCAGAGAGCTATTGTCTGGAAGGTAGGTTTAAAAGGAAGAGAAAGGGAGAAGAAGTCTGTGAGCCAACACCCACACAGACATAATCTATGGTAAGGTGAAAGTGTGTAGTTGCATATTGAAAGGGTATGTCAAGAGGGTAGTGATATTATTGGGTTGGGTGGTGCAAGTTTGACATGTGGGTAAATTTGGGAGGGTGGGTTGGAAGGTCAATGGAACAGGGGGGAGTGTTGGGAGAGGGACCAGTTGAACACAGAGGATTTGTGGGTATGTGGTTGAAAGTACAAAGTTGGGAATGCCATTATGGCAATATGACAAGGAAGGGTTACTCATTTAGGGAGTTGGATGGGAGTGGGCAATCAGGACAAAGTGCACCTGGAGCAGGCTTCTAGGGAGTGTGTGAGTGATCATTCTGTCATAATTTGTTATATCAGTGGGTGGGTACCCACATAATGAACAGGAAGTGTTGGAGTCTCTTCCTCTGGAGGACCAATGTGTTTGCAAATAGACAGGCAGGAGTCTTTTGAGAGTATGGGCAGTTCCTAGTAGGGGAGAACAAACCAGTGTATCAAGACCTTAGTGCCGCTTCATGTAACTATGAATTTTGTCATCCAAAGAGTGAAGCCAGGGGGTCGCCATGGGCCCTGAGTGAAGGGGAAGGAAGGAATAGAATCTATCCAACAGAGGGTAATTAGTGGGCAGTATATGTGTTCTACATGATCTTACAATGATGGACACAGGACATGGTAACGATCATCAAAATATATAAAATTGTTTTATCTAAATGTAAACAATTGACCATGTTTAGTAGCTGTGTTTCACCATTTGTATATCAGTTATAACAAAGGTACCATCCACATATAAAAAGGTATTAATATGAAGGGGAGAAAAGGGGGAGGATTTGGGGTATAAAAGAGACACCTGTATCTTGTGTGTGACTTTGCTGTGACCTAACACATCTTTTAAAGCAAAATGAAAAATAGTGAGACACTGGGCAATAAGTGGTTGAAGGTGCCACAGTACAGACGAGACACCAGATATTGTGGTTATGAAAGGCAAAATGTCAAAAAAATTTTTTAAAAATATTTTTCATTATTTTTTAATATCCCAAACTTTCAATTTATTTTTAGTTTTTTTTTTAATTTTCATGGGTATTATTTCTTATGTTTAATCTTATCACTATTGTTTCATTTTACTATAATTGTATTTGGCTATTGTCATGACTTCATTTTTGAAGAGGCTTTGGATAACAGAAGGGTTACAACTGGAGCGGGTGGAGGATCGTTCTTGTGGAGTGTCAGTTATGGTGGATATATGGGTGGAAGTTCACCTGAGCTTAAATATAAGGTATATAAAAATGTTAAAATGTTCACAGAACATTGTTACATTGGGTGGAGACTCAAAGTAACCAAAAGAATACTGAATTCCCATCCTGGAGAGCTCTGCCACATTCTCTAAGGGAGCAGCAACAGTCCCCCAAGTGCAGGAGCAGTGACTGGTGAAGGAGGATGATCCACTGATAGGCCCTTAGTATTGACATCCACAGTTATGAGCTTTTGCTCCTGAAATTAAAACTTAGCCTATAGTTATTGGATGCCTAAGGTTTGCTACCTGACAGCTTCCTTGTTGCTAAAATGTGACCTCTCTGTAAGCCAAACTCAGCATATGAATGCATCACTTTCCCCCCAGCATGGAACATGACTTCCAGGGATGAGCCTCCTTGGCACTGAGGGATTGCTACGAAGCACCAACTAGCAATGCAACTGAAAAAATACCTCAAGTAAATGGGGGGAAACGTAAAGACAAATGAATTTATATGGCTAAGAGACCACAAAGTGAGTCAGGAGTTCATCCCAGAGGTAACACTTATGCACATCTCAAAAAGATCACATAGACTGCCAAAGCATGTACTACCTGAAATAGTGGGGCTCCTGAGGGCTCTGGAGTAACCAAGTTTCTATGGTCAGGGAGAGAGAAAAACAGTTGTATTATGGGGGCTACTTTGGGACTTGGGAATCATCCTGCGTGATGTTGTAGCGACAGATAGAAGCCATTTTATATCATCACATAACAGGCAGAACTGTGTGGGAGAGAGTGTAGACTGCAGTGTGAACTATGGTCTATGCTTAATGGCAAAACACAGGATGTGTTCAATTACAATGAATGTGTCACACTAATGAAAGATGTTGTTTATGTGGGAGGGTGTGGGAGGTGTAGGGAGCGGGGCATATGGGAATCCCTATATTTTTTGTGTAACATTTATGTAATCTAAGTATCTTTTAAAAAATATTTTAAAAATTATTATTAAAAAACAACATGACACATCCATTATTTACCAAAGAATACTTAGAATTCAAAAGAAAGTAAGTACAAAATAATAATTCATTTTATAAAATTAAAACTTTTAATTTCAGATGATTGACAGCTGCTAATTTATTTGTATACCACAACTTTTATGGAAAAA
>JAQZBX010027545.1:0-28310 GCA_029593785.1 Cabassous unicinctus | reverse complement strand
AAAAAAAAAAAATAGGGTAGGTTGGAGGAAAATATACCAAATGTAAGAAATAGAATATAGTTAGTAGCAATACTCTTGACGATGCTCTTTCATAAATTGTTACAAATGTTTCACAAAACACAAGGTGGGGTGATACATGGGAGCCCTGTATACGTTATGCATGTTTGCTTTGTAAGTTCACAACTTTTACTATACACTTATTGTTTATGTATGTTCACGTATGAATGATATACTTCAATAAGTTGTTTTTAAAATGAAAAAAAGGTCATGAGCCTCACCTTCCTGTGCAGCATTGAAGGAAATTGTCTTCAAAAATGAAACTTCAAATAAATTATTTAATTTATTCCTTTATTCAACATATTTTTATTAACCACACACTATATCCAAGACTCTGTTCTATGAACAAAATAGTTATGTCCCTGTTCTCACTTATGAAAATCTTAGTGATTTTCATACATCTAAGTTTAAATGGAGCTCAGCAATCATGTGTAGGGATAGTATGGAAAAAAAAATTCACTGACACTTGCCTTCACTATTAACTCCTCGCCGCCCTTGTTTGAAACCTTTTACCTTTTCAGCCTCCTGGTCTTCTATAAGTAACAGTTTTAAGGCCCAGTGAACTGGCCCAAAGGCAAGGAGGTAAAGGACAGTCAGAGGGCCAAAGAGGTTGGCACCATTCCTTTTCAACTATCAGTTATTTTAAAAAATAAGAATTGACTGTAAATTTAAAACCTGCATTAAAATAACTTGCTATTCAGAATCAATACCCTCAGCCATTTGGAAAACAGCACAGCAATCAAGTATAAACTTGCACCAAAGTTTTTCTTCTTTAAATACTTTTACAGAATTAAACTACCCCATCAGCTCCCTGGGGAGATCCTAAATCACTCTTACTAATGACTATCTTGAGTTGGTTTCTGGCTCCACTTCTGACTGTAATCCACTCATAGAGGAGAGATGAGGGGGAGATGCAGCAATTCCAGAAAAGAAAATGCCTGATGATAGTAAGACTTCCTTTATTATTGTTCTTATTTTGCTTTATTGAAAATCTAGTTTAAAGGTAACAAAGTTCACCTGGACCTACACAATGCTAGAGGAATGAAAGGGCTTAAAATATGGCAAAAGTAAGATTGCTAAGGCTGTCACAAATATTCTTGCCTCCAGTTTGCAAATTATAGATACTGCTTCTGATTTTGATTTTGTGATCTGCCTTGGTAAAGACACTCTGCGTATATACAAAATCTATATTGTGCCTGTCTATCTGTGAGCTGTCAAATGATGTTGCACTTGCTAATTCAGGGACTATTTATCTTTGTGTTTATGCTCCAGCAAAAATGATGGCTGTTTAATTATACCACAAATGGGTTTTGCCAGCCAATTGCATGGCAGATGTTATTTACTCCCAGAACAACTGTCAAAAGACCAAAGCAGTACATCTAACAAATCAAAATGCACCGTATTGAGCTACATTCCACAAGCAGCACTCAAGATCATCTAGGCACAGGCTTTCTTTTAAGGTAATGATGGGAGGGACAGGGTCCTTGGGTATAATAGCCAGCCAGAATTCTGCTTGTCAATAATTCAGTAGGACGAGAAGAGATGTAACTGGGTAGATTCTACCTTGAGTGGGAAACATAACTGTCAATAAACATATTTTAACTCTTCAAATTTGCTAAACTAAATGTATTAGAGCATCCATGAAATGATTCCATGATGGCAGATGGGGAAGTGGAAACACCCATCTTCTCTATTCATATGGTGACTGAGCTGTAGTCACTGAAACATATTTTTCCCACCAAATTTATGAATGCTATAAAGATGGAGAGGATGCCTTTAGCTGGATTGTACCATAATTTGAATCTAGGAAGCATGCTCACAATAAACTTGTTCTGTGTATTGTTAAAACTTTTCTAAGCTTGTGGGAGCATTTTATTATGTGTAATGCTTCAAATAAAACTTGTCAGGGAGCTCTGCTATGGCTCTCTTTTATGTAGTGTGCTGGTTTCATGCCAAGGTTTTTAATAAGGAAAGAAAATAAGAACTCTTAAAAGTTTAAAGCCCAATAATCTAGGAGCTAAAATCTGATTAAGTGTAAAATAAACTTTGTACAATTAAATGATTCAGTGGCAGATAAAATGGAAGCAGAGTCCAGGAAGTAACTCTTACCCAATTAATTTTGTATACACCAACAAATTGGGAAAATGTCTCTCTCCTACAAAAGAAGTATTAAGACAAAAGATTGACCCTCATTCCTTTCTTCATGGGGTAATGTGAAAGGTTTTTCTATATGACCCCTCGCCATAGCTTATTTTTATATAACATATTGATTTTAATAAAGAGACACGTGATATTTAGTAATCAAAGACTGCTAACTGATACCCATAAATCTAATCTTTTGTATCTCCGGTTTCTGCCCAGTTTCATAGTTTGCCTCAATTTGGGAGCAAGAAAATGAAAGCCTTATTTAGCCAGGAGACATCAGCTACCTAGGGCTCTATATCTTCTGGTACTTATTGCAGTTGGAGCCTTCTGTCTGAGATACAAGCATCTGCCGACTTGGTAAAACAGTCTGGCAGGAAAATGGTACAGCTTATAGTAGAGTTGAGGAGAGCCGTCAGATTATCAAGCACTTATTTTAATATTCAAAATCAAAATGATGAGAATTTGTTTAACCTAAACTCTTACCTTTGCTTCCTTATTCATCTTTTTATCACACATATGTATCTCATATATTATCATTTTATGACAAGGACATAATTTTCTAGCTATGAATTTCTACAACCTGAAGTTATTCTGGGATTATATAAGAAAGAAGTTACTATTTTTAACTTAACTGAGGTACAGGGTGCAACTTGAGTGATTATTAATAAAATATTAATTGTACTCCTGATGATACTGATAAATGAATCTGACATTTATAAAACATGTTCTAGCCAAAAGAAATCACGCATTTACAAGCATCTTAAATAGGCCACTGAATTTCTTTAATTAACCAACCTCAGCCTCTTCCCACCAGATGGTGATGTTTTTGTCAACTTCAGTTCATACCAATGTGAAATTATTGATAAATGCCATTTCCTTTTCCTATTCTTTAGTTTCCCCCTTCTTACAGGGTTGCATAAACAATAATAAATATGCCTAATGATGCCATATATTACATGCATGGACTCTGGCATAAACCATAAGATAACTGTCACTACTTGAACTTGGAGAAAATGTTAATAGCCATACTCTTATCTTATTAGTTTCAAGACTCTCTACCATTCAGTCTCAATCTACCTTTGACTCAACTAAACTTGAGCACCTAATCAGTTGCAGGGTAGTACCAGGCAACTGGGGATTACAAGAAGGAAGACACAATCCCTGCCACTAAAGATTTCACACCTGAGAACTGTAAGTATTAAGATATAATCCAAGTGGTCAGCCAAAGCAGGGTGTATCTTCCTAAAGCATAAATATTGCTCAAATTTAGAGAAATATGGCTTAAATTTGGGAAATTAAATAAGTTCATTATTAAATAACCATGGCATCATTTCTATATTAAAGCAGGTGTGGATATGTTATAGCATGAGAAAAAAGATCTTTATTAAAATAGAATATCTAGAAGTGAGGCAAAGCAATTTATTTTTTAAAGTTCCACCAAATATTTTGATGCACATTCTCTGATATAGAATGTGAAATTCAAAGGGGAATTATTATAAAGCATAAAACTAAGAGATTACCCATTTGCAGAGAACTGAGCAAGAGATTATTCTTCCTGTAGAGTACCTTAATGAAGGTGTTTGAGGAGAATTGACTATTGGCTATGTTTCCAAATGCCTGTCTCAGCACCCATGTGATCCAGTGAAATGAACTCCTCGGTACACATCATACTGAAGGCAGTTGGTAGAGTCTACAGACAGGTTTACATTTTTCCTCTGATTTATTGGTTGTGTTGCCTGAGGTAGGTATTGAGATGACCTAAGCCTCAGTTTCCTTAGCTTTAAAATGAGAATAGCACTGCCTACTTCAAAAGATTGTAATGATAATTGAAGAAGATAGGATTAGGTGGTCAATAACTTACTTTAAAATACTTCAACATATACAGAGTGATAAAAATGTTTCCATGTTACTTTTAACTGATAGCCTAGGGACACTTCAATGTTCTAATCATGACAACACATTTCAGGGATGGTTAGCTACCATTTCAACAAAAGGTCCTGGAGGCTTTTCAGTCAAAAATGGGATTTCATTATAAGGCCTTCTATCATTCATAATTTTCCTTCATTTATGCATGCCTGCACATGACCTTTGATCGAGCATGTTCATTAATATATTATAGGAAATTTAGAAGTAAAAGTCCTAATTCCTACCTTCCATGAGATTACAAATTCATTGAAAATTATAGAGCACCATTAATTTAGCTGGTTAAATCGCTGGACCCTGGAATAATATGTTTGGGATGAAAATAGTATAAATAAGGCCATAAAATCCCCCATTCAATTTCACATTACTGAGCGTTCAGGTACTAGGGATTTAATGGTTTGTGAATTTATGTATTTAAAATCCCATATTTTACAATAATTAACCCCTTGTCTGAGCTGCCATGGTCATCAGAAAACTGATGTTTTTTTTCCTCAATCGTGCTTTCCAAGCTTTGTTTGAATGAAGAAAATCATGTTTTTATTTATTTCTCTCTATTTTTTAGGAGGTACCGGGGATTGAACTTGGGACCTCATACATGGGAGGCAGGCACTCAACCACAATGTGCTACATTCACACCCAAATCATGTTTGTTTGTTTGTTTGTTAGGAAGTTTTGCCATTCTGTTAGTATTAATCACATAGAAAATTCACAGAATTAAAAACATAAGGCAATAAATATGAAAATTCCACTTTTTTTCTCTTGGATTTTAGATAATAAGAAAAGCACGTTCTTCGATATGCATGGGGTGGAATGGGCATGTACAGCACAGATTTGTCTAAGAAGATAAATAATCACGTGGTAGAAATACAATCAAATACTTCAAGTATCAGGAACTTAACGGCAACTTTATAATAATCAAATTCTTTCAATGGGCGAGCAAGGGAAAATAGTGAGGTCCTTTTTTGTGGTTACTTAATACATATTTTGTAAAGGATATGCAAACATGAGCTACAAACATGAATTAAATTACTTTTATGTATTACTTATTTTTCTTAAATATTCTCACCTAATAGCATGAGATGGGATCTATAAAGGAAGGGAGTGAGAAGGAAGTAAAACAGATACTTGGTATGTAATCACACCTCTCAATTTTACCCTCCCTTCCTTTCAAGGTCTATCTGAGATCTCCATTTGATATCCCACTGGCGATCTCAGGCTCAGCAGGTCCAAAGAAAAGTCCACTATCTTTCTCCTGCAACTCTGAAGCTAGGATTCATCCTAGACTCCTTCTTTTCACATTCTTTAAACTTGTTTCATCCCATGTATTTAATCAGACTCCATGTCCTGTTGATTCAACCACATTATCACCTCTAGAATCCTTTCTCTCTACCTTGTGCCACCTTGCAACTACTCTTCCAGACCCTCATAATTTTGTGAAAGGCTTATTCACAAAATCAATTCCCTAACTGAACTCTCTGCCTTCCATATTAGGGTCTTTAAATTGTTACAAGAGGCCATAAATCTTTTCATGGCACCTTACCTCTTGCTAATTACAAAGAGATACATAGCTTTACAATGAAGAGAACTGGAAATCTGGCAGACACCCACCTTAACCAGTTAAGTAAAGATAGATCTGACAATAATGGGATATTTTGATATTGTGTGCACCATAATGTGATGCGATGAAAACAGTTCACCGGTAGTTTTCTGTCCAAAATTATGTAATCAAAAGCTAATCTTGAGGAAATGATGCTTCAAATTCAGAATGTAGAAATGTCTACATAGCAATTAACTGTTTTCTTTTTAAAAATGAAAAGAAGCAATATCAAGAAAAACTCTGATCACTATGCTGTAATCTTGTTGTTTGCCAGGAAAGAGGGGCTTATTATTCCCTTTAGCCCTTTTGTTCTTTATTCTGAAAATTATTGAATGTGAATTTTATTTTATGAAAGGTATTAGGTTAAAAATCTTCAGAGATGTGCTGGGTGTTTGGCATGCAATGACTGTTGTTTGGAAGGAATGCATCAAAGGTAGCTTCTTGTGGGCAGAACACGCCACAAACATTACCCACGATGAATGTACTGTCAGGGGGGGACTGGGCAGAAGCATCTGTTAGTCTTTTATGACAGCTCAGGATATAGGCAATGTTGCCAGCCAGGGTTTTTCTCCATTATAAAGGAACAATCTTCAGTAGAATTGGAGTCACTAGAAGCAGGAAAACGGTTTGCTTTATGAAAGATGTTAACTTTTCTGCAGCCAAGAAATCACTGATCTGATGTTAAGTTCCTGCTATTAGTCTTTCTTCAGCTGTGCAGGTGGCAACTGTTCCATGTTCCAGTTTAGCTCCCCAAGGTTACAGCTGTAAACTTGGAGTATGGCTGTATTTATTCCCTGCCAGGCTCTAAAGTCTTCAGGGTAAAGCTGTTTTTTGTTGTTTTTGCTTTAGGTCTGTTTGTTTACTTGCTTGCTTTTGTTTTCTCACCATTCACTGAAATTCCTTTCTGAAGAAGATGTGATTCTCCCCATCTTCTGTAGTTTCTGAGTTTTTGGATAAAGTTAGTATTTTTGTTTGTTTGTGGCTTTATTTTCTAATTGCTTTTGACATGGCCAATTTGTTTTGCTTTGTTTTTTTAATATACTTTTGATTTTTATTTTCTTAAAGAAACTTAGATTACATAAACACTACACAAAAAATATAGGGGATTCCCATATACCCCACTCCCTAGCCTTCCCACATTTTCCCACATCAACAACATCCTTCATTAGTATGTTGCATTTGCCACAATTGATGGACACATCTTGAAGCATTGCCCCTAAGTGTGGATTATAGTTTACATTGTAGTTTACATTTTCTCCTGTACATTTTTGCCATTTATTACAAGATATACAATGGCCTGTATCTGTCATTGCAATGCCATTCAGGATAATGCCCAAGTCCCAAAAATGCCCCCAAATTACATCTATTTTTCCCTCTCCCTCCCCTCAGAACCTCCAGTGGCCACTGCTTCCACATCCATGATAAAAGTCCTTCCATTGCTAGGATCACAATCTATAATAGGACAACTCTAAGTCTACTCAAGTCCATTGTCCATTCCACAATCCTGAGCTTTCTGTGGTGGCGATGCCCACTCCACCTCTAATTGAAAGGGGGCTTAGGTCCCATGGGGCAGATGGATGGGACTTTCTTGTTTGTAGTTACAGACTCTCTCTGGTCCTTGAGATGGTCATTGTCTATCATCATCTCTTTGTTAGTTGTGACATGGCTAATTTTAATGTCAGTTTCTATATATTCGACATCTTTTCTATTGTCACTAATAAAAACATTCATGGTAACCTGGATGTCAAAGAGCATATGCCGTGAACATCATAAACTACTATTGTGGTTTACATTGTAGCTTATGTTTGCTTACCCCAACACCAGCCTGAATTTTAAAATGTGGATCACATGAACATAAATAACCCTTATTTTTACTATTTTTGTGTACGTTTTTTGGTATTCATTTCAGGGCCTCCAGCTCCTGCAAAGTAGTCGCCTCTAACTCAATCATTCCTGGGAATTTCTATGTGGTATCTCATAGTTGCTCTTGAGTAAGTCCTGTCACCAACTGGCAGATGCCACTTTTTTCATCTCTTGTTATGTCTCCTTCAGGGTACAAAGCATCTTCATCTATGGCAACACTCTGACCCCACTGATTTGCTGGAATGCTCATATGGCTCAAGGTAATACCAGTATGTTCTCTGGAGTCCCAATGCACCAAAGTCAAACTGTTTAGGTGCAGAATTCCTTCTTCCCTAACCCTGCCTCCCTCCCTTCCTCCCTTCCTTCCTTCTTTCCTCTCAACCATCTTTCTCCCTTCCTTACATCTGCAGTTACTAATTTATTACTACTACTGTAAGGCTAGCATTGTGTTAGGACCAGGGATAGAGTAATCAACAAGAATGACAAGGTCCTGGCCTCAGACATTTTATCTACCAGGGGAAAATGTTAAACAAATAATCACAAGTTTGATGAATGTCATAATTGGAGGATTATAGGGTAAAATGAAAGCGAGAATTTGGGTACCAAATCAAGCCCAAGTGTCCAAAATGGTCTCTGTGAGGAACCTGAGCACACAGAGATGAGTACAAATTGGCAAGATATATATTTATATGGATATGTATAAAGGAAATATTTATGAAACAACCATAGACCTACTACTCACTCATCAGCTTGATCTAGCAACTGCTGACCATGATATATTAAAATCTCTGCTTATGCTAGTGGAATTGTCCATTTCTTTTATCATCAATTTCTCACACATTTCAATGCTATGTTAGAGCATGGATTTAAGTTTGAATACTTATGTCATACTGGTGAATTGAGCCCTGTTTTTATCCAGTAATGCATTTTAACTTAAATTCTAGTTTTCCTAAAATTAATATAACTACACCAAATTTCATTTTTTAATCTAGACTTTTATGTGTCCTTATATTTCAGGTTTAAAAGAATGCATCATTTTTAAATTAGTATGGAAAAAAATTGTCTTTTCACTGG
This sequence comes from Cabassous unicinctus, assembly GCA_029593785.1. NCBI lineage: Eukaryota > Metazoa > Chordata > Mammalia > Cingulata > Chlamyphoridae > Cabassous > Cabassous unicinctus. The sequence continues at coordinate 19,651 of JAQZBX010027545.1, read as the reverse complement.
AGAGCTTAGAAGTTGTCATTACTACTAAGATATTTGTATAAATTTCTACTATTTGAGTTTTTTGCCTACCTCACTTTCTCCATGTGATTTTTTTCTTTATGCCTTCTTCTGAATTTTTTTCATTTTTTTTGTAAAAAACATCATACACATAACTCATTAAAGAATAAAGATTTTTTAATATATTTCTTTTCCATAAAGTTCCCATAAAATGACAGACATTATAATTCTTTAAAGTTAATCATCCTTCTCCCCTTTTAGATAATATTGTTGTTAGGCATTTAAATTTTTATTATATACATAAATAATTAAACTATAATTGTAACATTACTATTCTCTTCTTATGTTCAATGTTTGTTAGAATTACCAACATATTTAACAGTATCTTGCTCACTATTTCTCTTTGCATCATAGATTTATCTGAGATAATTTTTCTTCTGCCTTATATTTCTTTTTCATAATTTTGTTACCAAGAATCTTTTAGAAGCAAGAAGTTTTTGTATGCTTAAAACATCTTAATTTTGCCTTTCATCTTTCAAGATATTTTACTGCATATACAATTCTAAAGCTGAAAGTAATCCTCCCTTAGCACGTCTAACACTTTATTCCATTATTGTTGAAAAGAAATTAACTATCAATATAATTTGTATACTTTTCAAGCTCTCTTTCTTTTCTCTTTGGTTTTATAACCTTCTTTTTGTTTTTCATGTTTTCTCATATTCACTGTGATTTGTCTAGATAGGCATTTCTTTTTATTTACTCATGAAGGAATTTATTGGGGCTCTCTGGACTTGAGGTTAGTGTCTTGCAACATTCCTGGAAAAATTTCAGCTATTATTCTTCAAATATTATTTTTGTTCCTCTATCTCGATTACCCTGGAACTCTGATTAGACAACTATTCAACTTTCTCACTCTACATTTTTTTGTGTTTTAACCAGTCACCAGTCTTTCATATTTTTCCTATCTTTTTCTCTGGCTGTATTCTGGATAATTTCCTTAGCTCTAAATCCTAGTATGCTAATGCTCTTTTCAATTTTGTCAACTCTGACACTCATTTCTTTTATTTCTTTTGGTATATGAAAGATATTTATTTTTTAGCCTTTTAATAATCTCAATGCAAGAAAGATTTGCATGTCTGATTCTGCTATTTGTTTATTTGTTTTCCTGCTGGCTCAGGCTCATGGGGCATTTTTCCTGTGGTTTATATGTATGTATGTATGTATGTATGTGTGTGTGTGTGTGTGCATGTATATATGTATGTATGTATGTTGTGCTTCTGAGTTCATTTTCATTGGGCTCTATCCATGGAATTTTCTAATGAGAAAGTTATATTACTTAAGAAATGATTTGCATTTTCCTCTGCTTATTGCCTCTAAGCAATACAATCTCAGGATGGCTTTCAATAAAGTTATCTCCTTGAGGTTTTATAACCAAATATTTTGAGTGAATTCAGGCCATACAACTTTGTGAACACTTTTTTACGTTTACAAATTTTCAAGAGATATTTTGTTTCCTTCTACTATGTACCAGGTAGAGAAACTCAACTTTCTTTTTAACTTTTGCTCAGAATGTATAGCACTTTGGAGATCCCAGATTTATGTGGAATCTGCTATTTGTCTTCCTGGATTGGTCCTGGGATTTATTATTTCCCGTAAAATTCACAACTGGGATAAATGAATATCAGGGTTGATCATTTGGCAGATTCCCTCAAGGTACACTCTGATTTTGGTACTTGTTTCTATGCCAGGGGTCCATTTTTGCTTGACTTTTTATCTTTATAGATATAGTACTGACATACAAGATCAGTGACTGATATAGAAAATAAAGATTGCTTTCTTTATATTTGTTCACTATTAAGAATATTTTTATTAATTTATCAGTCAGGATAGGCTAGCTCATGCTTTGTTAACAAATGCCTGAAAATCTAAGTGGCTTAAAATATTACATGTGTATTGGCCATTTATTCCATGGGAACCATCCTCACTCTGGGACACAAGACAAAATAGAAGCTATTGTTGTTTATTGTTGCTGGGGAAGATGATAAAGAGAATTTTGGAGGGTCTTACTTGATGTTTGCCCTGAAAATGATCCATCACTTTAACCTATAACTTATACAATTGGTCACACAGCCATATCTAACCCACTAGAGACCAGAAAACACAATACTACCATGTGCCTTGGAGGCAGAAAGCTGAAAATATGTGGCTATAGAAAAGAAGTATTAAATTAACATATTTGAAACAATTATTAAAAATTGCATTGCTGTTCCATTGCTATTATCACACCATGCCATGAAGTTTAAAAGGTGAACAGTATTTTTTGATCTCGTTGATTTTTTTTTAATTTTAATTTTTAAAGAAACTTTAGATTACATAAATGTTACATAAAAAATATAGGAGATTCCCATATGCCCCACTCCCTCCCCCCTCACACTTTCCTAAATTAACAACAGCCTTCATTATTCTGGTACATTTGTTATAATTGATGAACACATATTGAAACATTGCTACTAACCCTGAACTACAGTTTACATTATAGTTTATATCCCACACAATTTTGTAGGTTATGAAAAAATATATAATGGCTTGTATCCGTCATTGCAGTGTCATGCAGGACAATTCCAATGTCTCCAAAATGCCCCCATATTACACCTATTCTTCCCTCTCCCTCCCCTCAGAAGCTCTGGTGGCCACTGCCTTTATATCAATGATAAAAGTTCTTCTATTGCTAAAATAATAATAAGTCTATAATAGAATAATGATTAGTCTACTTTAGTCCATTGTTCACTCCCCAATCTTGAGATTTTGGGATGGTGATGCCTAGTCTGTTTCTAATTGAGAAGGGACTTATGTCCCATAGGGCAGATGGATAGAACCATCTTGCTTGCAGTTACAGACACTCTCTGTTCCTTGGGATGGGTGTTGCCCATCATCATCTCCTTGTTAGTTGTCATGGGGGAGTCCAATGAACTGGGGAGAAGGTGTTGCAACTCTGCTGAGATTCAGTACTCAACGGCACATTAATGGACCAAAGATTTAAATTTCTGGGACATATATTTAAAAAATATATTGTTAATTATAGGTTCAAATAAAAGGGCAGAAGAGCCATGTGTAAGGAAACTTAAAATGAATCTAACTCTGTTACACTGGGGAGCATAAATTCCAGATGAAGGTCCATCTCATTGAATTTTATACACGCTTCTATTTTAGCCCTCAACCCATCCCACTGGAAAGCAATGAATATACCACTATTTCCATAGTTATGTTCTATAAAGTCACTGTGAACACGAAATTAGTAAATACTGAAACATTGCTTCCCATTGCTCCTAGGGCAAATACAGGGTTAGGTTCCTATGAGTCTTTACTCAAAATATTTTTGTCAACTAATCAATACATAACCTTGTTTTATGTGTATTTCTGTTTAAAGACACCTTATTTAATACATAGTTGATTCATTAGCAATGAACTCATAGCCAACAGCGCAATGACCCTTAACCAGGGTATGTATGAATAAAATAGTTGAAATATCTCTAATGCTTGGCAGCAGGAACCTAAATAAAAGTTCATTTAAATCAAATGCCAAGCACCATGCTTGGGCACAAATGCTTCCTGGAAGCAATTATATGTAGTATGACAGCGAAAGGAACATGTTTTAACAACGGCATGTCACTTTGTCACAGTTGTCTTTGTAATGACTAAGAAATAGGTTAATAAGATGATTAGAATGAAGGTTAAATATGACAAAACTACAAAGCACTTTCCTCATGTCATTCCTCTGAGATACGTGGGTGGCAAATATTGTCTCTGTTTTATAGATTGAAAAATGAAATAGGTTATGCACTCTGACATTTTACTAGCATTCTGATTTTTAAGAAGGTGTAGTTTCCTTTCACAGGTCTGTAATAGTTAGTATATCAGCTTTACAGTACTTTAATATTTCTAAACCAAAGCATGTCTAGGGTTGTTGAGATAATCAAAGTTTCACTCTCTTATTTTCATTACCCCTTTAAACTTGTTTTCGGTACTAAAAGTTGTGAACAAAACTGGAAATGTTATGCCTGCTTATGTGAAGAGAATCTGTAAGATTTAGAGTTCTTTTAAGAGCATTTCCAGACATGTGACTTGACCCTGCTAAAATTGGAACTAAAAACTGGTACCTAAAACATTAAACATATGCATTATTGAACTAAAGACAAAAATATTCAGGAAAGCCAAATCTTTATTATTAAAAAAAAGTGTAAAATCCATTCTTCAAATTTCTAGACTTATCACTGAGCTAAATTCACCATTATCTACTGCATAATTCTACATAAAATTAATGGAACTCAAAGAGATTTACAGAATTAAATGATGGTTCTCAGCAGCCAAGAGTTGCATAAGTAACACATCCTAACAAACAGTGGTTTTCTCTCTTCCAATTGATAGGATATGGAATTGGTTTCTAATCATTGCAACATTCTCTTAGACACCAATTATGGTTGTTCTCTTCCACAGTCCCTCACCCAAGCAAATTTATCATAATCTTTACCAATGATTATGAATATTAGTAATAATCTTCTGAAATGGAAAGAGAGCTAGACCACTATTTTATAAGCCTTAAAGGACAGGAATATTTTCTATTTTAAACAGTTCCTTATTCTACACTCTTTATCTGTAATTCCCTAGAGGTTCATGAAAATTCTGCATAACTCAAGCAGATTTGTACAAGAGTGGCCAAAGAGTCACTTACTTTTATCAGTATCTCTAGGGGAATAGATAGAAATATGTTTCATCAAAGTTAATTACTTTATCTCTCATTTTTAAGGATCAACTATATAACTGTAAAACTTTAATAAAAAAAGGAATTGTGGTAATAGAAATTTATATATGGTAATTTTAAAACAAATTAAATTAATTAAAAACCCAATTACATTATCTTTTTTGGCCTTCATATTCCTTCTGAAGCAATTAAAAATCATCTGCCTTTACTTAAGAAATGATACAATTTAGTTTTATGGCATTTTGTATTAAATGTGTTTTATGATATTGTAGTTTACAAATTTGGCATAACATTATTAATAAATTATACATACCTTTGTATAGAAAGTGCATTTTCAAAATAAAAACTTTCTTACTTATGGGGTAAATATTTAGCACTCAATATTAGTTCATCTTCTTAAAGCTAGTAATTATCAAATTATTTCCATTGAAAAAATGAATCTTTAATAAACTAAATTTTTGGAATTTCATGACTAATTTTTCCAAGCATTATTTTTTTCCTTTCTACATTGAAACTAACTCCAAGTACTTAAAAATTTTTATTTTATTACATTTTGTGGATGACCTGTTTGGATCCAATTAACATCTGTATCTCAGACATTTATTTGTAATAATTTTATAATTTGTGTTGGAATTTATATAAAATAATAACAAGGCAAAAAAAACAGTTATATAAATACTGGTTAATACCCGTAGGTCAAGAGATTCAATATTTATTTAAAATCAGATTTATGAGTATCTTTGCCTTTTGATATTTTCATCATCTCCATATGAGTTGACTGTTACATGATTCATAATGAATTTAGATTCAACAACAACAAAAATACCCACACACAAACAGTCAAATTTGGTTATGTATTCCTATATGTTTTCTTTCAGTTCACCCCTGGATGAAATCTCCCACATTTATTGCCATGATTCATTTATTTCAGTTTGCTTTACTGTCTTTCTTTAGCATCCTTATCCAGAGTGAGGTCAGTCATTCTTCCTTCTGACTACAGCCTAATTTTGATAGGATTATACAATTCTATCCTCCAACTTACATGGCTCAATCATAAAGGATGGCTAAGAGTAAATAAATGGAAAAGATGGTGATGAATATTTCAGTAAGATTAATGGTATTATAATAAAAGTTGGTGTGTTTGGAGTAATGGTGAGAATTTCAGATTAGGATATATGAGAATAAAAAGAGCTTAAGTATTTTAAATTTTAAATATAAAGAACAATAGTATATCTATATATAATAATTATTATTCAACAATTACTAATATATGCACCACATGAAGTCTGATTCAATTTGCAAAAAGAGGAAGGAGATAAAGAAGGGGCAAATCAGAGAAGGAAGGAAGAATATAAGAGGGGAAGGGAAGGGGAGGGGAGGGGAGGGAAGGGGAGGGGAGGGAAAAGATGTTAATCCTATATCCTGAGAAGGGTGTTTCCAAGTCAATAAAATCTACATTACCCAGTCTTATGGTAATGTGATAATGTGTGATTGTGTGATTGGATTTGAGGAAGTGCTTCAAATCCAATCACACAATCTCAACTGATTCTATGAAACCACTATCACAAAAATTTCACAAGAAAAATAAATTATAGACTAATGTCCCACATGAATATAAATTCAAATTATCTTCAAAAGACTATTAGTAACCTGAATCCAAAATATACTTTTTAAAAGATTATACACCAAGATTAAGTGAAATTTATTCCAGGATGCAAAGTTAGATTAATATAAAAAAATTTATTAATCTAATGTATCATAATACAGGAATAAAGGACAAAAACATTTGATTATTTCAATAGATGCAGAAAAAAAGTATTTGATAAAATCCCACACTCATTCATGATAAAAACTCTTGGGCAGCGGCTGTGGCTCAATTGGTTGGGCTCTCGTTTACCATATGGGAGGCCCCAGGTTCGATTCCCGGGGCCTCCTGGTGAAGGCAAGCCAGCCCATGCAGCGCAGTGAGCTGGGCTTGCTGAGCTGGTGCAGAAAGATGACGCAGCAAAGACAGGCAGACACAGAGAAACGCACAGCAAATGGACACAGCGAGCACAGGCAGCAAGGGACAGGGGGGTAGGGGGTGGGATTAATAAATAAAAATAAATCTTAAAAAAAAAAACTCTTACAAAACTTGGAACAGAATTCTTCAAACTGATAAAGGGCATCTACAGAAAATCCATAGCAAATAATACACATACTTAATGGTTATGGTAGATTGAATTATGTACCCCAATTTAGACATGTTCTTAATCTTAATCTTAATTCCTGTGGGTATGAAGATGTTATTTTAGATAAATTGTGGCCTAACAGGAAAAGGGTGAGTCTTAAACCATATTACTGGAGGCCTTATAAAGAGGAGTAAGTGGAAGTCAAAAGTCATAGAAGGCTATAGAAAGAAACTGGGAGAAGAAACCAGAAGAGTAGACACAAACAGAAAGAGATATCCCTGTGACAGGAGGCAGAGATGCAAGCCAAAGAACCCTAAGCCTTGTGGCAAGCCAGCACTAGAATGCTACACTAGAATGCTTTTTGTGGAGAAAGCATGGCCATGCTGAAGCCTTATTTTTTACTTTTAAGCTTCTGAAACTGTGAGCCAAAAAATTCCTGTTGTTAAGCCAACCCAATATTTGGTATTTGTCATAACAGACTGGTAACTAACTCAATGGTGAAAGACTGGATGCTTTTCCCCTAAATTCAGGAATAAGGCAAGTATGTCTGTTCTTGACATTTCTATTCAACATAGTGCTGGAGCATCTATTTGGGGCAATCAGGCAAGAAAAAAATACAAGGGATCCAGATTGGAAAAGAAGAAGTAAAATTGCTTTTATTTACAGACATTGTGTTTCAGTATGTAGCAAATACTAAGAAATTCACATGCAAAAGATTATAACTAATAAACAAGTACAACAAGGTTGGAGGATACAAGGTCAATATACAGCAACCAATTGTATTTCTATACACTACCAATAAACAATCTCAAAATTAAATTAAGGAAACAATTCCATTCACAAAAGCACCAAAAAGAATAAAACACTTTGAAATAAATTCAACAAAGAAATGCAAGTCACTGAAAATTAAAAGGCATTGTTAAAAGAAATTAAAAAATATCTAAATAAATGGAGAGACCTTCTATGTTTATGGGTTGAAGAGTCAATATTGTTAAAAAGACAATACACTCCAAATTGATCTGATAATCAATGCTACTTTTTCCAGAAGACTAGGAAGCGTTTTTTTCAGAAACTGACAAATCTGAACCTAAAATATATGTGGAAATGCAAAACACCTAAAATAGTCAAAATAATTTTTAAAAAGAACAAGTTAGAGACCTTTCACTTTTTTATTTCAAAACTTACTGTAAACCAACAATTATCAGGAAAGTGTGCTTCCTATAGAGAGAGAGAGAGACATATGGACCAATGGACCAGAATCTACAGTCTTGAAATAAATCCTTATATTTATTTTACATTGATTTTTTTGGACAAGAGTGCCAAGGCACTTCATTGAGGAAATGGTCTGTTCAACACACTATTAGGAGAGTTGAGTATACACATGCCAATATATAAACTTAGACCTTACCTCCCACATACCTAAATATCAACTCAAAGTGGATTATAGACTTAAATATAATAGCTAAAAAATAAATTAAAATTATAAGAAGACACCAGTGAAAACCTCTAATACCTTTGGTAAACGGAAGATTTCTTAGGTATGACACCAAAAGCAGAATCCATAAATAAAATATTTAAAATGAGACCTTATCAAAATTCAAAACTTTTCACTTCAAAAGACAGAGAAAATAAAAGACAAGTAACAGACTGAGAGTAAATATTTGCAAAACATATATCCATAAAAGGACTTGTATTCAGAATTCACAAGGAATTTTACAACTCAATAATAAGACAAAGAATCCAATCAAATAATGAAAAAATGTTCTGAACAGACATTTCACCAAAGATATGTGAAAGGCTTATAAGTGCATGAAAAGATGCTCAACATCATTAGTTTTAATATGCATATTAAAACCATAATGATATAGCATTTCACATCCAACAGAATGGCTATAATAAACAATAGAGAAAATCACAAGTATTGGCAAGGATTTGTAGTAACAGGAACCCTCATACATTGCTGGAGGGAATATAAATGGTGTAGACACTTTGGGAAACAGGTAGTTTCTCAAAAACTTAAATATAAAACTACCATATAAGTCAACAGTTCCATTCCCAGATTTCTACCAAAGAGAATTGAAAATCTATGTTCCACAAGACTTGCATGAGAATATTCATAGCAACATTATTCTTAATGGTCAAAAGATGGAAACAACCTAAAATGCCCTACTGGTGAATGGATACATATGTGGTATGTCCATACAATGGAATATTATTCGGCAGTACAAATGCAGGAACTACAGACACATGCAATGCCACGGTAAAACTCAAAAATATTATGCTAAGTGAAATAAGTAAAACATAAGAGGCAACATATTGTACACTCCATTTATATCAAATGTATAGAAAAAAAAAAACATTTTTATAGAAGCAGAAAGTAAAATAGTTGTCTAGAGCTGGAGGTAGGAATGGGATTATGGGAATGAAGGATCTTATGGGAGGATAAAAATGTTCTAAAACTGACTTATGGTGATAGTTGCATCACTCAATAAAGTTACTAAAAATTCTTGTGTTGTATACTTGAAATCAGTGGATTTTATGCTTCACTGATATACTTCAATGAAGCTGTCTTTAGAAATCCAATTATATAGTAACTTCCTCTGATCCTGCCATTTTGGTACACACTGGCTAAGTTTTGGATCTTTTGAGTGGTATAGTTCCTTTTCTCTCTTATTAGGCCCAGTATATTCCTAGCATAGTTGTGCTATGACTTGACCCTGGATATCATTTTGGCAGCCATGAGAGGAAGAGGGTAGCAGAGTCTGATGGGACCCCTATGTCTCTGGGAAGAGGCTTGTTATCATGTCTTTCTGCACAGAATAGTCAGTGGGGAGGGAATGACAGCTCAAAATTGGGAAGTTTGGGTAACCTCTGTAGGTTCCAAGGTTTTAGAAGAAACTAGGGAGCTGAAATGATTGGGAGGATTTACTCAGATATCCCCATCCAAAGTGCCATGATCCCAGGTTTTTCCAATGAGAACCCAGACCATGTTGTAGCCCGGGGGTCAGTAACATTTTTTTTCTTTGAAGGTCCAGACAGAAAATGTTTTCATCATTGCAGGGCATACAGGCTCTGTTGCAGCTACTCAATTCTGCATTGGAGTACAAAACAGCCAAATATAATAAATAAATGAAGGAGTATGGGACAGACAAAACTTTGCTCTATAATAATTATAAATTATGGACAAAATAGCAAAAGATAAAAAGACATTATCTAAAAGGAATTTGGGAATGAACAAACACAAACATACTCTGAAGGGGAATCAAAACTTGGAAGAAGGAACTGGTAAAAATGAATTCCTTATTTTTTACAGATTTTAGTCTCAGTGCATGTCAAAATAAACATTGTAAATATACGTAAAACTATGATAGTCCAAAAATTTCTGGACTGAAGATCCAAAAGACAAAGTTAGAGGTTACCATTTGGAAATTGATTAGAGAGTCCCAGAAACAAAGAGAGCCAGAAAAAGTGTCAAATTCTCTGCATAACCTGGGGCCAAATCTCTGGCTGACCCTTGACCCACATTTGTAGGGAGTAGTCCTAAAATGATGCAACTAAGTATGAGAGAACTGCAGGTGAGAAGAAAACATTAACACTTTGCTGAGGAATCTGATAAAATTCAGAGCCTCCAAAACATAATATTCACAATGTCCAACTTACAAAACAAAATAATTCAAAATATGAAGAACGAGGAAAATGTGACCCAGTCTCAAAACAAAAGACCAAAACTTAAGACTGTGCCTGACTGAAATGGCCCAGATGTTGGAATTAGGAGTCAAAGATTTTAAAGTAGGTTATATATTATGCTAAATGAAGATAAAGATAAATACATTCACATCAAATGAAAACAGAAAATCTAATTATAAAATAAAAACTATAACACAGAAACAAATAAAAATTTTAGAACTAAAAAATAATGCCTTAGGGGGGCAGATGTGGCTCAAATGGTTGTGCGTCCGTTTCCCTTATGGAGGGACCCAGGTTCGATTCCTGGGACCTCCCAGTAAAATTTAAAAAAAGAAAAATATAGAAGGTATGCAGCCACGTCGTTAGGCCCCATGAGTGGGTAAGCCATCTGGCCCCACGAGCGGGTGAGCCCCCAGGCCCTGCCGAACCACGCAGCAAGATCATGATGTAACAGGAGAGAAACACAGAGGAGAGTCAAAACAAGACACACTGAAAAACCAAGAACTGAGGTGGCACAGGTGGCAGAACATATCTCTTCCCCATCAGAGGTTCCCAGGATCGAATCCCGGTAAAGACGGGAGGAGAAGGATGAGAGGAGAGGGCAGGAAACAGACACAGAGAATTGCCCAACGAATGGACACAAAAACAGCAAAAACAGGAAGGGGAGAGGGGGGTTAAAATGGATAAAAAGTAAATAAATAAATAAATCTTTAAAAAAAAAATAATGCCTTAAATTGAAAATTCACTTTATGGGCTTAATAGGAGAATGGAGATTAGAGAAGAACTAGAGAACTTACAGATAGATGAAAAGAAACAACCAAATCTGAAGAGCAAATAGAAAATAAATTAGAAAAAAAGGTCTCAGGGTCCTCCTGTGCGAAAAAAGCAAAAGAAATAATATACAGAAAATAGTCATTCATAGAGAGTGGAGAAAAATGGGGGGTGCGGGGGGAGGCGAGGATATTTGAAAAGATAATAGCTGAAAAAGTTCTCAAATTTGATGAAATATATATATTTACAGATTCACAATGTCTACATCATCCTTAGCACAGAAAACTAAATTCTGAAATCTTGTTCTTCAGCATCTGCAACAATTCTTCCTTCTCTTTGGGTATTACAATGATTACCAAATTAAGAAACTTGTCCCTGATGGATCAATTTGTGATGTAGAAATCAGATAACTATAGTTGACTGTACTCTATTGAAGTATTTTATTGGCAGAATTGATCTATTTTTTTAAGTTGAAAGGAAGTGAACATGTCTTGGAAACAACAAAAGCAATAATAGTACAAATAAGGAGAGTTACGATTATGATCAAATGTCTAAATATTGTGAATGCCTGTCTTCCAAAAAACTAAGAGTTGAGGATTGAAGCAATATTGCAGAATATAGTGCAGTAAGATTATAGCGCAGAAATAGGTTGGTTATAAATATTTTATTGTGTAGGGGATAGATGGAAGGAACTAATATCTTTTAAACATATAGTTTATTCCTGACCTTGACCTGGGTAAATTTATTACCTCAATGTATTTTAATCCTAATTTTTTCAGATAAGAAAAATGAGAGTCAGTGAGCTCAAGACAGCAAAAGCTAGTAAGCCTGATTCTAAAGCAGGGATTCTTAAACTTTTTTGTTCCATGGACCCTTTTGCCAGTCAGGTGAAAACCACAGACCCCTTATTAAGTCTACACTATAATGTGAGTTGTTTAGTAAATATATCACACCCACACCAACATGTCCCCACAAGAATAATGTTTTTTAGAATTTCAATTCAAGCTCACGGACCCCTGGTTAAGAACCCCTGTTCTAAAGGCTTTCATTTTCAGAAAAGCATAATATAAAGAAGAAGAAATAGATATTTATTCTCCAACAATGAAACAAAACAACAACAAAAAATTCAGTAAATGCCACCAGAAGAGATTGCAGAGTATAGGAACTGGTATGCCCAGAGAACCATTTCAAAACCTGATTAATTCAAGAAGCACATTTGGGTTCCTAAAAAGCCTCTATTTCAGCATATTTTCTGTTGTTTATCCTTCTGCCCATGAGACACAACACTGGTTTGCCCAACACATCAATATATATCAAGTGATTTGCTTGACAGTTAATCTAATGCTACAAAATTTATATGCTTTTCAAGGTGTATTAGCCAAAAGGGGTGCTGATGCAAAGTACCAGAAATCTGTTGGCTTTTATAAAGGGTATTTATTTGGGGTAGAAACTTAAAGTCACAAGGCCCTAAAGAATCCAACTCGAGGTACCATAAGAGGTACTTTCTCACCCAAAGTCCATTGCCACATGTTGATGCAAGAAGGCAGGTAACGTCTGCCTTCCTCTTTCCTCTTAAGGCTCTGTGGTCCCAGCTTCTTCCAATCTCAGCTGTTGGCTGGCATCGGAGCTTGTTTCTTTCTGGGCTCAACTGCTCTGTTCTCTTCACAAGGTCAGTGTAAACTATCAGGCTCATCTTTCTTCCTGGGGCCCCAGGATCTTCCTTGTGAAGTTCGGTTTTATCAGTTCACCAAGTGGGCTGGTACTCAATGCTGAGTTGCACACTAATGATATGGCTGAATCAAAGTCCTAATCTTAACATAGTTTAATCAGACATCTCAGCTGAATCTAATACAATCAAAAGGTTATCATGACCAGAGGAACAGACTAGTTTACAAACATAATCTCTCTTTTTAGAATTCATAAATAATCTCAAACTGCCACACAGGTTTTTATAAATACCTGATCAAAGCAGGGAATATATATAAATAATAGTTCATCTGATATGAAACCCATTTCTCAAGTGCTTAAATCATAAGTACAGAAAACTATTCATTCCCTCTTATTAATGAAATAGTTTATTTCTTTTTCCTCTAAAATAGATCTTAGAGGCTTGGAAACTTACTTTTACAGAGACTTCCAAATATTTTACTATTCAAGAGAGAACATTACCACTGCCATTACCAGAAAAGCATAATAATATTTGGGCAAAGTGTGTTCTATGATAATAAGTTTATACATGACTAAAACACAAAAACAATATTTAGCTTTCATCTCTGAGTTTGGTGAAGTGGAAACCATCTAATTTTTTCTGTCAATGCGTTGTAGCTTTCCTGACTCTGGGGTAGCTCTTCCAGATAATGGGCTATATAACTATAAAGGGAGGTTTAAGGAGGTTGTAGAAAACCTAGAGAATTGAGCCATTACATTCTCTTTAAGAAGCTGAACTTGTTAAAACGATTTCTTTTGAAGTCTAAAAAATTTTGTGCAGGTGAATATTAATGTTCACGAATATCTAGTAATTTAAAAATATATCACTATTCAGAAATTTGTATAAGAAGCTATAATTTAAAACAGGGAATTTTATTCTCAAATATTAAATCTTCAAAGTATTAAGATGAATGCATTTATTTTAAAACTTTAGTCTTCCAAATACAATAAATTTTTTATCCTCTGAGGAAGTGAGTAGTTTAGCTATTTTGGAGAGAGAGAGAAAAATTTTTTTTTAAATTGACACTAAGATTGACTTGTCATGGAAGACAGAAACAAAGCATTGTAAAAAAAAAAAAAAAAAAAAATACAAACCTTGGAGTTAGGATGCTAAAGTGATAAAGGCATATCCACATGAGTCTATAAGGCAAAAAGTATTCTGTTAATTAGTAGACTTCTTTAATTCATTATATAGCTTAAGATAAGTTTTATGAAATATGAATAAACAGATAAGACACAAGAATGAAAAGGCATTCTGGGAGGTTGATGGCAGCCACATAAAGGTTTTATAATATCCCTGAATTCCCAGTTAAAAACATACCCTGCAACTAAATAGAAGTGCCAGGAGCCAGTGGACAACATTTATAATGAAATTGGGTGATGAGATATCCCTGTGAATAACAAAATACAATTGAATGGGGGCAAACCAATGATAGCCAGAAACTGTCTATGGAGGAGTAAGCAAAGAAAAACATCAGCATGTTGCTTGGCATCAGCATCAGTGAGGGAGAAAGCAAAGATAAACAACAGGGCATCCAATATACCTGGGAACAGGAAGAGCCAATAGCCAACAGGTATTGACTAAAGAGTATGACAGATTAATTTGTGTACAGCACGAAAGTTGGGAAGAATTTTTCCCACTACAAAGTAAGTAAGTGTAAGGTGTTTGTGAGAAGGAGTGAAGGAGCTGGAACAGCCTCTCAAAACTTACCAGCCATGGCTCTTTGTAAAATAGGGCCTCATATTCAAAATAAACTGCTTAGGATAACATTTAGCAGGATAGGAAAGAAGGGAAAAAATCTACATACAAAACTAAGAGAAGAAAACAGATCCAGAAGATTTCAGGAAGAAAATGTCAATATTTTTAACACTGTATAAAAACAACAGAAGAAAAAGTTCTGAGGAGTTAGAAAACCTATCTGAAAACACACTGCTTCTAACAGTTTAGGAAAATAATTTCATATAAAAATGAAATAAAGAGAAAGAAACAGAATAAGGGGCATAATATCACCATAGATAAGGAGCTCATACTAGAAAGCCATTTCTAATGAAAGATCAAAGTTGTAAATTAGTATTTCAAAATGAACTAAAAAAAACTTTAAGAAAACATTACACTGTGTGAGGAACAACATAAATCAGGATTATACAAATTAAGGAATGAGGCAACAGAACACAGGAAATAATTCAAAAGAATGGGAAAAATATTTAAGACATGAAAACCAAACTAGAAGGAACAAAAGAACAAATAAACACAATAGAAGAGACCCTTAAAAGAAATAGAAAGTGAAAAGAATGACAATTTTCAAAATCAAAAAGAATTTTTTTTAAACGTTAAAAGGATTGAGGTAAGTAACAATTATTGAAGATAGCAAAAAATAATATCCAAAATGGCTATTTTGGTACGTCTCTGAGGACATATACCAAAACAAGGGAACCAAGCAAATACAAACTGAACTCTAAATCAAGTAAATTTCCTGAACAATTTGGGGCATAGTATAAACTATAATTTAAACTGTAGTCCATAGTTAGTAGGAATGCTTCAATATGTGTTCACCAATTGTAACTAATGTACCACACTAATGAAAGATGTTATTAATGTGGGAAAGTGTGGGAGAGGGAGGGGATGGGGCATATGGGAATCCCCTATATTTTTGATGTAACATTTATGTAATCTAAAGCTTCATTAAAAATAAAAATTAAAAAAACTAAAAGAAAAAAAAAAGAAATTGAAGTGATGTCACCAAAAATGGCAGAGCAGGGAACTCCAAAGTCTCATCCCTCCCAACAAGCAGTGACTAAACTAACAGGGACTGTTACAATCAACTATAGTGCAATCCAGGAAACTAACCAACTTTTTTCAGCAAAAAGACAAATGTTTGAGGGGGAAAAAAGCTGAGTCTCAAATAAGCGAGTTTTGTAGCATTTTAATGTACCTTGGACTCATACCTAACTCCCTAGCTCAGCAGTGGTTTGACGAAAACAGCTCCCAGTCCCAGTATAACTTCCCTCTAGTAACAGAGGATCAGATCTAACATTACTCTAAAAGAATTTGGTTGATTATTGTTACCTGACTGGTGGTTCCCTAAAGGACCAGCTCAATGGACTTGTCTTTATTTCAGTTAACTCTCCCAGAGTTGAGGTAGCTACTTGGGGAGTAGTTGCCAAAATTACTTAAAAAGGCAAATGAATTAGGCACTACCACATGGAAAAGGGATAACAACTGGAACAAACAATAGACAACTTGAATAGCTTTGGAGGAAAGATGGGAATGAGCTGCTTTGGGGAACAAGGACCTGAAAAACTCCCACATACTGCTGGGAATCTAAAGGGCTATGACATACACCGGTCTGGTTACATATTCAGAAAAGACTTAGGAAGATCCTAAGCTTTCATCTCTGGCTAACTATCAGGCTCTGAGAAAGCAGAAATGAAGGGTAAGGTAGAGTTGTAAACTACCTGGCGGAGTGTGAAAGGCATGCCTCAATACATACAGAAAGCCCATTTGCAAAGACTGGGAGATATTTATTTTGGGGTCCAGGTATATAAGGAAATCTCTATTTAATCACAAGCTGACCACTAAGATAACAAAACAGAGATTTCAGTGGCCACAGACAACAAAGAATACAGATATTACACAATTAGCACAGAAAAGTCATTTAAAAAAACTAAAGACAACATCTACAATAAGCAGAAACAACAAATTGTGGAGGGGGGAAATATGGTTTCCAAATGTGCTACATTATAATATCCAAATGTCCAGTTTTCAATAAAGAATGATGAGACGTGCAAAGAAACAAGAAATTATAGACCATATACAGGAAAAAGTAATAGGAACTCTCCTTGAAGAAGCCCAGAATTTGAACTAACTAAACAAAGACTTTAAATCAACTATTTAAATGTGTTCCAAAAGTTAAAGGGATCCATGTATGAAGAGCTAAAGGAAACTGTTAGAGGTTCCCCCTTATAAGGTTTGCAATGATTAACAGGTCATAAGGCTGTGACTCAATTCCCCTGTGACATAAATTGAAAAAAGGAAGCCTCTAGCCATAACCTACATGATGCATTGAGCAAGCCATAGCCTATGTGCTTGGAGGCAACTCATTTCCTCCCAAGAATGAACAAAGGAGCCATGAGAAGTATATCTCACACCAAAAAGAGAATATCAATAAAGGATAGAATTATAGAAAAGACCCAAAAAGAGATTTTAGAGTTCAAAGAGTACAGTAATTGAAATAAAAAATTCATTAGAAAAGTTCAACAGTTTATTTTAGCAGGCAATGGAAAAAAAGTCTGCTACCTTAAAGACAGGTCATTTAAGATTACTGAGTCTAAATGACAGAAAGAAGAAAGAATGATGAAAAATGAAAATTAACAGTGTCTCAGAGACATGTGGGACTTCAGCAAGCATACTAACAAAGACATAATGAGAGTCCTAGAAGGAAATGAGAGAGAAAAAGGGTTAGAAAGAATATTTGAAAAAATCAGGACCCCAAACACCCCAAATTTGATGAAACACATTGGATTTACAAATATAAGAAACCAATGAAGCCAAATTAGGATAAACAAAAAGGGATCCAAACCTATAACATTATCATAAATTGTCAAATCAAAGAGAATCTTGAGAGAAGCAAGAGAAAAGTGACTCAAATCTACATGAAGAATAAACATTAGCAAAGGTAAATACATAGGTAAATATAAATGTCAGTATTAATGTTTTAGGTTTATAATTCTTCCTTTTATTACTGTATGATTTAAAATACAACTGAATAAAATAATAATTATCCATCTATGTTAATGGGCACACAATAAAGACGTAATTTGTGAGAATAATGACATAATGGTTGAGGACAGAACTATATAGGGACAAAATTTTGTATGTTTTTGAAACTAAATTGTTATTAATTCAAACAAGATTGTTATACATTGTTAATTGTTATCTTCCAGGCAACCACTAAAACAATAGTTTAAAATAGAAAAAGAAGGAAATCAAAATGGAGCACTAGAAAATAGCTAAATGGAAAGTAAATCCTTCATCAGTAACTGCATTGAATATAAATGGATTAGACTCTCCAATTTAAAGGCAGAGATGGGCAAAATGCATTTTAAAAACATGATCTAAATATGCTGTCTATACAAGCTTCATTTTTTAATCAAAAAAAGTTGAAAGTAAAAGGATGGAAAAACATATTCTAGGAAAACAGTAAATAAATGAAAGCTGGAGTGGCTATATTTATATCAGACAAACTACACTTTAAGTCAAAAGTTGATAAAAGAGTGAAAGAAAGCATTATGCAATGATAAACTTGTAAATTTACCAAGAAGATATAGCAATTATAAACATATATGTTTAACTACAGAGCCTCAAAATATGTGAAGCAAGAGCTAACAGAATTGAAGGAAGAATTAGTTCAACAATAATAATTTGAGAATTCAACACTCCAAATTCAATAATAATGGATAGGACAACTAGATAAAAGACAAAGAAGGAAATAAAGAACTTGGACAACACTATAAAACTAGAGTTAATAAACATCTATAATACATGATGTCCAAAACAGCAGAAGAAACATTCTTCACAAGTACACATGAAACATTATCCAGAATAGACCACATGATAGGCCACAAAACAAATCTCAATAAATTGAAAAAATTAAAATCACATAAAGTGTCTTATCTGACCATAATTGAATAAAACTAGTAATCAATAACAGAAGGAAAACTGGATAATTTGTAAATATGTGGAAATTAAACAACAGGTATAAATAGCTAAAAGCTCAAAGAAGAAATCGAAAGTTAAATTAGAAAATACTTTGAGATGAATAAACACAAAAACACAATATATGAAAATGTATGAAATGCAATGAAAGCTGTGCTCAAAGATAATATATAGCTGTAAATACCTACACAATAAAGAAAGAAGGATTATTCACCAGGACCAAGTGGGATTTACCTCAGAAATGTAAGGGTCATTGAACATATGAAAACCAATTATTGTAATATACCATATTAAATAGAATGAAGGAAAAAATGATAATCTCAATTATCACAGAAAAAGTATTTGCCAAAATCCAACACCCTTTCCTGATTAAAAAAACATCTAACAAACTAGGAAAATAAGGACATTTCCTCAACCTGATATAAGGCATCTAGGAAAACCCCATAAATAACACAATACTTTATCATGAAGGATTTACAAATTTTCCTCTAAGATCAAGAACAATACAAGGTTTCCAGTGTTACTACTTATACTCAACATTGTACCCGAAGTTCTAGCCAGGACAAGAAAAAAAGATAAAAGGCACCCAATTTAGAAAGGTAGAAGTAAAACTATCTCTATTTGCAGATTAAATGATCTTGTGGATAGAAATCTCTAAAGGACCCACACAAATCTTTAAGAGCTACTAACCAAATTCAGCAATGTTGCAGGATATTGGATCAATATACAAAAGTCAGTTGTATTTCTATACACTAACAATAAACAATCTTAGACAGAAATTACGAAAATAATTCTACATAAAATAGCATTAAGAAGAGTAAATTACTTAGGAATACATTCAAT
>JAQZBX010027544.1:0-28310 GCA_029593785.1 Cabassous unicinctus | reverse complement strand
AACAAAAAGAGACACAGAGGAGAGACAATAAAAGACACAGCAGACCAGGGAGCTGAGGTAGTACAATAGATTGAGCACCTCTCTCCCACTCCGGAAGGTCCCAGGATGGGTTCCTGGTGCCGCCTAAAGAGAAGACAAGCAGACACAGAAGAACACACAGTGAATGGACACAAAGAGCAGACAGCTAGGGCAAAAACAATGGGGGGCGGGGGGAGGGAAATAAATAAATAAATCTTAAAAAAAAAAATCAACTTTTTTCTTTTTCAGACAAGGCAATTAAAGATTGGAACCTAAGATAGGAAGATATTTTAAAGGAAACTAGGAGTGCAGGGATATCCTCTATACACCTCTCTAACTAAAGATTAAGAAAGAGTTATAGGGGGGCGGATGTGGCTCAAATGGTTGGGTGTCCGTCTGCCATATGGAGGGACCTGGGTTCGATTCCCGGGACCTCCCGGTAAAATAAAAAAAATATATGTATAGAAGGCGCATGCGCTGCCAGGCTCTGTGTGCTGGTAAGCTGCCAGGCCCCAGGAGCCACGTAGCAAGATGATGACGTAACAGGGGAGCGACAAGACAAGATGCTCTGAAAGCTCCAAAAACCAGGAGCCGAGGTGGCGCAGAGGGCAGAACACCTCTCTCCTATATCGGAGGTCTCCAGGATCGAATCCTGGTGAAGACTGGAGGAGGATGAGAAGAGATGGTAGGAAACAGATACAGAGAATTGCCCAGCGAATGGACACAAAACAGCAAAATGGGGAAGGGGGGATTTAAAATGGATAAAGTAAATAAATAAATCTTTAAAAAAAAAAGAAGAAAGAAAGAGTTACAGTTAATCATTTGAAGAGACAGATTTAGATCAGGATTCCAGGCAAACTATACCCAGAAGACCATTCACCTATTTTTAGAAATAAAGCCATATTGGAGCACAGCCAAGCCCATACATTTACATATTGTCCATGGCTCCTTTTGAACTCCAAGTATGGCCTGCAAACCAAAATATTTACTATCTGGCCCTTTAAGAAAAAGCTTGCCAACCCCTGATTTAGATTAAATTGAAATTTCGAAATAACTTAGATTCTCTTAAATTTGGAGCTTACTTTTCCCAAAATTTTCTAAATGCTAATAAAGAAGTAAGCATCAAGAGTGTATTCATTCACTATTTAAGGTATGAAGGGAAATAAACAGTCTCTATGATCATGACATGTAAACTCACTCCTAGAGGAGAGGTACATGACTAGAGGAGAGGTACATGATGTACACTGCGAAGTGCAGAATAATGAAGATGTGATGTACCCTAAGAAGGGGTCAAATGACCTGCTTTAAAAGTTCAGACAACAGTGTTATTATTCGCTGGTGAGGTGGGTGTGTGGGATGGAAAGAAAGATGGGGGTAAAAGGGAGGGAAGAGAGAAGAAAGGCTTTATGGCAGAGGTGGCACCTGAGCTAGGCACTGAAGAAAGTCAAAAGATGAGGAGAATGAGAAAAGATTTGCAGGAGGAAGTCATATCAAATCTGAACCCTAAAGGCTGAGTAGGAGTTAGCCAGGTAAAGAGCTGGAATGGGGGATGTGTTTCAGGAAGAGTGAAGAAAAGAAACAGATGACTAGGCTGCTGCATGAACTAGTAGGGCAGTAAGGTGACAACCAGGTTAGGAAGGTCCAGACCTCCCTGGTTAGCAGGAAGGTGTCATATGTCTTATGCAGAAAGTACTGGATGGAAAAACTGCCAGGGAGATTTCTGAATTGGTACAGTGCCAAGGGTATACCTCAAAGCTGTTAGATAGTGTGTATATCAAGACTGAGGATTCGAAAAGTTAAAAATTTCCTGATCTAAACCTAGAGGGCAGTGGAATGACTGTTCTTCCCAGATAAGGGCACCAAGGCAAGCTTTGAAAGTTGAGCTCTGAATTCCTCTTGCTGTGTTCCAAATCAGGCTCATGAACCGACAAGCTAACTTACATCTCTCAAAACTGCCATTCCCTGGAACAACTAGCAAAATCCCCTTCTACATCAGAACAAATCTTTTCCCTTGTTTTACTACTTGGTACACTTTTTAATCCTCCAATTCATATACTGGTTTGCAAATTTCAATGTCCTGAATAAACTCTATGTTAAGACTCCTTCTAATTGGCTTAAGGGTTGGAGTATTTTTAAATACACCTAAATAATGCCTCCAAAATTGTCTAAGGGACTAAACTTTAACCTCTTAAAGGTTAAAGAACGCTGCTTTGCAGTATAGTTAAAAAGTTCATGTTGCTATAGAAGTAATCTGGTGAGCTTCTGTAAAAAAACAAAACAAAACACACACACAAAACCCAAGACAAACTAAACAAATAAAAAATCCCTCATCTATGATTGCAAAGCCTTTGTAAATCTTCACTGCTGAGAAAAACATGCTAGAATCCCTGCTTGTTGTTCTGCCTCTGCTTTTCTAAGCTTTTATTACATAAACAGCAAGACTGTGATTCTTAACAAGCTGTCAGATAAACACAATCATCAAGTCCCTTGACAGGATCTGTTTATTCACATACTTATTCAAGAGAACAGAACTAGCCCAGTGACCTTATCACCATCAGAAGACAACTGGCAAAATGAGGTTATGGAAGGCCCCAAACTCCTAGGCTTCTCAGTAAGCACAAGTGAAAACCTCAAATACTAAATGTGGAGACCAATTTAGAGAAAAACAGACAATATGCATAATTCCGTTATTTAAACGATGTTCAAAAGAAGAGAGGATTAATTTTACCAAACTTAAATGCAGAATATAAGAAGTCCGAAGGAAATTTCTTGTTTTTCAAATATAGTCTATTGTTATGTAAGACATCCTTGATGACAGGAGATCAGTCACGATACAGAAAAGTTCTTTCTCAGTTCTTTGCTACTACAAACAGACTTAATATTTAGAAGGAATAAAAAGGGAAAACATGTTCATTCTCTGTTTCCAAGGACTTTGACCCCCAAAGGCAGACATGCAAAAAATTATGGTTATCAAAAAAGAAGTAAAAGCGCCAACTAGTGATGCATTTGGAAAAAGACCTAAACCAAAAGGAGGAAACATTAAATACAAATGAGTTTTTATGGATAAGAGATTTCACAGTGAGTTGGGAGGTCACTGTAGAGGTAACCCTTATGCATGTCTCAGAAGGATCTCACTGACTGCCACAGTAAACAAAGCCTCAAGAAAGGGTACTCCTGAGAGCCCTGGAGACACTATAGGCAGGGCAGACAATGCCAGGAAATTGGCACCCCATCAGCGGGCCTTACCTTGTGATAACCCATCTGCTCAATGTATCAGAGTTAGAGTAATTTATAATTTTCCTACACATGGTTCTTCTGCCCCATTTATTTGAACCTATAATTAGCACTATACCCATTAAATAAATGTCCCAGAGATTTAAATCTTTCGGCTGTTCATATGCTGGTTGAGCCCTGAATCTCAGCAGAATTGCAACACCTACTCTCCAGTTCATCGGACTCACCCAGGACGACTAACAAAGGATGATGATGGACAATGTCCATCCCCAAAAACCAGAGAGTATCTAAATCTGTAAGCAAGACAGTTCCATCCATTTGCCCCAGGGGATCCAAGCCCCTCTCAATCGGAAGCAGAGGGGGTATCACCATTCCAAAATCCTCAAGACTGAGGAATAAACAAATGTAAGGGGGGAGTGCAACTATGGGCTAAAGTAGATATTATTCTAGTAATGGAAGAACTTGTAACATTGATACAAAGACAGTGGTCACCAGAGGTTCTGAGGGGAGGGAGAGGGAAGAATAGGTGTAACATGAGGCATTTTTGGGACACTGGAATTGTTCTGCATGATATTGCAATGATGGATATAAACCGTTACATATTTTATCAAAACCTACAAAACTGTGTGGTGCAGTGTATAACATAATATAAACTATAGACCATGCTTAGTAGCAAATGCTTCAATATGTGGTTCATCAATTGTAACAAACATACCACACTAATGAAAGATGTTGTTAATGGGGGAAAGTGTGGCAGGGGTAGGGGATGGTGTATAATGGGAATCCTCTATATTTTCGATGTAACATTTATGTACTCTAAAGCTCCTTTAAAAATAAAGAAAAAAGAAAGAGGTGAAAATACACAATATAAAAATCTGGATTTATTGGTGAGGATACTGTGTGATCCTGGCCAAGTCAGTTATATCCACCTGCTCCCCAGCTGTCTTTACCAATAACTTCAAAGCCTTTTACTAATTTCCTTCAAATGGGTATACAAAGGGCTAATGGGAGAGAAATGTCTGCAAAATGCCAGAGGATTTCATTTGCAAATTTTCTGGGCAACCCTTCTGCAAAGGGCTACCCACTCACTCTATGCACAAGTTTTAACAATTCAACTACACACAATGGGTGAAATAAAAACTGAGAGTTGTAAAATGTATTGATCTAGGTTTCTGGAAACAGCAAACCAAAGACATTTCCATTAACGAGATATATGCTCAAGAGACCGACAACTTATTTTTATTTTTACATTGATGTCCCATAAGAAGAAACAAAGTATGATTACTCTGAAAAGGTAAAAAGGTTACTTTGCATTACAGCTTTTCACTAAGGCAAAAATGTAATTTGCATATTTGGTCTAAGGAAACACTCAGCTTATATTTGGTCAAATATAAAAAGATCAAAGGGTACCATTGTGGAGAACAGTTAAAATTGTCACCTTAGTTCCAATGGCCCTATAGTGGATTTTCTGTGTGTGTAATCATAAACATTTTTCCAAATAGACAAGAAGTTTTACACCAAAATGAGTGCTATCCCCTTAGAATCTTCATTGTTGGGGAGGAGATGTGGCTCAAGCAGTTGAGCACCTGCTTTCCACATGGGAGGTCCCGGGTTCAGTTCCCCGTGCCTTCTAAAAACAAAAAAGCAAACAACATGCAAACAAATGGAAAAACCAACTCAGCAGAGCCAATGTGGCTCAGTGGTTTAGCGCCAGCTTCCTACTTATGAGGTCCCGGGTTCAATCCCCGGCCCCTAGACAAAATTATTCCAAAAAGGGTCCCACATCTAAAAACAATAGGGCTCTCCTCTTTTTGAATTCCCAAATAGAACTGAAAATCATAGACAAACCAAAATTATACTTTTTCCACATGTATATGGAAAGATGTACTTATTTTGGGAAAAGGAAATCATATCATACATACTGTTCTGCACCTTGATTACTTTCACTTAATTATGTATCACATAAATAAATACTTATATTCATACATACATACATAATACATAGTTGGGTGCATATGAAGAATGACAAAGAAGGTGTTTGCCCACTTGACTATGTGCATATACAAGTACAATCTAGTATATTTCAGAATCCCTTTTATAGTCACACTTTGCAGGACATAAAAGAATTCTGAGCCCTCTTCAGAAACACACCTGATAGATATTCTTTGCCAAAGAAGCCGGTGACAGGCACTTTCAAGTGGTCTCAATTCTTTTTGGGATGGGGTAGGTATATAAACCAACCAACAAAATAATGAATGAATGAAAGAAAATGGAAACTTCTAGAAAGAGCCTGACATAAATGGGAATGATGAAAAAACTCAGCAGACGGATTACAGAAAGTTCACCAGCCCCCTTCCCTTTCTTTAAGGTCAGGCTGTAGTCACAGCTTTCTTAGAATCATGCTCTAAATCTTAGCTTTTCTTTGGAGTTCAACACATGGACTGAAAGAACAGAGGGCAAAATCAAACAAAACTCTTGACTCTGTCAGATTACTTCAAAGCTAATACTCAAGGGCCAAATCTTTACCTTAGAGACCAGGTGAAAAGATTTCTGCTTTATCAAGGCAAATAGGAAATGAAATGCAGGAGAACTGCAGAGAAAAATCATCCTAAATACTCTCAACGATTTCCCTTAAAAGTGTGACATTTGAGAAAGCCATTAAGGAAATGGCTGACACAGATTTAAACTTAACTGGCATGTTCACTACTACCCAAAGGACAAAGATAATTTACAACAACTTACCGCCATCATCCAAGGGCCGTTTCTGTACTCCATATCCATACACTGAGGGGTCCACTAGAGGTGTGGAATTATTCAAGTGAGGAATTGAATCAATTTTAGCAGCAATCTACAGAAAGAATCAGATTTTAAAAATCAGGAACAAATCATGGCTCTATTTGAAGGAGAAAGAAAAGTCCTCTTTAAAGGACTCTCATCCCATTTCTCCCCACCGAACCAAGATTAATGTAAGACAATGTCACCATAGGACATTTTTCACTGTTAATTTTCTTTTGGTCTTAATAATAATGTGTCTTTAGGAATAAAACATTTTATAAAATTTGCCTTCTAAAAGCAAATTAAGTCATTATTTAAAATATAGGTACGCTGCATATTAAGAAAAAAAGCAGGCCAACAGTGTGAAGAACTCTGATCAAAAGGTTTTATCAGTGTTCCCTTAAGAAATTCCCTATGAATATTTAAAAGGCCTTGTTTTGCTCAAATGTGACAACTCTTTAGAAATATATTCATTCGATTAACTTTAATATCTATAAACTGATGATACATTCTATACAAATATAAACAATAAGCTGTTCTTCATTCGAAGTGTCCAAACAGCAGGGAGATGCCATCTGTCCAGACTATTTCAGAAGGATTCCTGCACTGGAGAAGTTAGATTACCTCTGAGAGCTACTTCACAACTTTAAATACTTATTATCAGTTAAAGAACAGAAAGAACATAGCTTTTTTCTCCCAGAAACAAATGCTATGTATGTGAACTTAAAAGTAGAACTTATCTACTTTGTTTTCATCAGGAAACTAAATGTGGTCTTCACAATATATCAACTCTTTCATTTAATCAAAAGAATATTTATAGCAACTGCTCTTGATGTTGTCCCTTAGTCGAGCCTAACAAGCAGTGCTGGATTAAGGGGAAGCTAGCATAGCTGTCCCATAAAGCAAAATCTTTAGTGGTAGTTCTCCTGAGCTAGTCCAAATGTGCCCAGAAGCCTGAGACCTTCTGGGACCAAATAAAGTTACTTTAAACAAATAAATAAACAAAAACAATTACGATACTGAAAAAGGAACACAAGATTTAAATGTCAGGCATCCTGGGGTCAGGTCTTGTCCTGTCCATTTACTAGTTCTGTGATGTTGGACAAGTCTCTTTACCCTTTGCAGAAGATCCCAGGGGGTATAATAATACTTGCTTTATAGTTTTTGAAAAGATAACACGATGCCCTGAATGAACAGGAGCTTTGTAGAAACCACTACACAGGTTGTCAAACAATCTGTGGTTGTCAAACAACGCAATTCACCCAATAAATATTGACTGCCTACTATGTGCTAGGCACTGTCTAGGACCCTAGGGCAACTGCAGTAAACAAGAACAAGACCCTTACTCTCCTGGACCTCAGCATCTGGTGGGGAGTCACAAAGCAAACAAGTTAATCAACAAATGTGCATTTCAGCTGGTGATAAGCACTATGACAATAAGACCTGATGATGACATACAGACAGTGCTTAGGAGAGCTACTTTAAATAGGGTGGTCGAGGAAGGTCTCTCTGAGGAACTGACACGTGATCTAAGATCTAAATGATGAGAAGGAGTTGGCTATACAAAATTCTGAGGGAAGAGTGTTCCAGGCATAGAGAACAGCTTGTACAAAGACCCTGAAGCAGGGGCAAAAGTGGTAGGTATGAGCTTGGAAAAAAGCAAGTCAATGTTGCTAGACTAGAAGGAATCAGATGTGCTCTAAGAGGTGTGTAAGGGCCAGTTCACACAGGGCCTTACAAGTCCTGGGTAAGGGGCTTGTGTTTTATAGGCAGGATGATGGGAAGTTGCTAGAAAGTCTTAGTCAGGTAAGTAACATGCTGATTTACATTTCAAAAAAGATCCCCCTGGCTGCTATGAGGAAAATGGATTGTGAGAAGAAAAGGGCAGGAAGAACGTTAGGAGACACTGATAGTGTAGGCCAGGGTTTGGCAAACTATAGTTGGAGAACCATTTGTTTTTGTAAATAAAATTTTACTGGAACACAGCCATGCCCATTTGTTTATGCCTTCATGCTAAAAGGGCAGAATTAAGGATTTGTGACTGAGACTTCTATGTAACAGCTACTATCTGCCCCTTTTAAGAAAAAGTTTGCTGGTCCCAGTCTAGACTAGAGAAGATGGTAGCGTGGACAACTGCTTGACTGAAAAAAAAAAAAAAGGTACATAACAATTAAAATATTAAGATACAAGGCTGATATAAATCCTATTTTCTATCTCTAAGTTGCTCCAAAACAAAATACTGTATAAATCTTGCCTAACAGCATTCTACCACTGCCTAACAATCTTGCTCTCCATGTCTGTTTTGGTTAAGCATTGGCTATTATGCTTAAGATGCAAAAAACTACCTTTAAGGACTCAGCTGGAAAAGCAGGTGGATTTAAAGGGTGAGACCACTGCAGTGGCTTGTACCTAATGGAGACTTTTTCATCCACCACAATAAACTGAGCAGTAAAAGATTCACGTGGGGGGTTTGCAAGATTATTGGCCCAGTCGTTTTCTAAAGACTGCTCAAAACGTTTCCAACAGGGGGTGAAGATGACCCTAAACCACAAAAGAAAGGGGTAGAGGGGCTTCTGATGATCAGTGGAGGGTGTGGATCAAATCACCCTTAGAGACAGGCTCCCCAACATAAACTCTACACATTAGGGACTCTACGTACTCCCTTCTGATGATGTCTCTTAGCTTCCAGATCTTTTCCCTTTTTTCTATAGTGGGAAAAATGTTATTCCCCAGTCCTTGGTCTTCCTTATAATTTATATAGTATGTGTTTTATATTGCTGGAATGTCATTTTTTCCAAAGTCCATATGTATGCTCAAAGTGTTATAATAGATTCCTGTTCCTAATTCTGATTAAATAAGGAAGCATCCTAAAATGTGACTGAATGAAGTTTTCAGATTTGTTCATCCATGCTTATTTCAGTTGTCTATAATTTGGGAAATTTCCACCAAGAGAAAAGCAGTATAGAATAACAGTTATGACATATAGCTTTGAAATCAGATAGACTGCATTTGAATTCTGGCTCTGACACTCACTGTGAGCAAATTATCCTGTAAGCTTCAGTTTCCCCTCTGTAAAATGGGGTTGTAAACTGGGTTGTTGGATAACTGAGTGAGATAATGCCTGCAAAGTGATCATCAGCACAGTACCAGCTTCATAGTAAGCCAAACAAACATTAGACATGAATTTAAAATTACAATATACAATTACATAGTAATTTACATTTATATATTGTAACTTCCAATTACAATATACTGTAAAGAAACAATATTCCTTTATTTATACAAATACCTTGTTCTAAGAAATTATTTAAAATGTTAATAAAATAATGAGAATTAAAATTTAGCGAATGCTTAGTATGTGCTAGACACTCTGCTATTGGTACTTTTCAACATGCTATTTATCTTCATGATGATTCTCTAGAAGGTAGGTATTACTATTTCTGCTTTAAGACAAAGAAAACTGGGGCTGAGAGACCTGCCCAAAGTCACACTTATAAGTGGCAGAAATAGTACTTATACCCAGGCCTGCCAGACTCCAGAATTTGTGCTCTTAACCACTACACTAATCTACCTCTCTTTCTTCTACCTAATTACTTTCTTAAACATATTTCAATTCCCAAGGACTTAAAATCAAATGATTTCCAGTGCTGAGTTCCAACAATTCCTCACATAATAAATGATAATTCTAAACAGTAGCTGGCTTAAAGGAAGTAAGCTAGGGTCCTCAGTTAATAATGGTGTAGGCCAGAGATAAGAGTCACTGAAGTCAGGATATTCCAACAAAACTAACGTCACTCCAGTCCTTATCTGAATGCATGACCTTGAGGGGACTCTGCTACTGATTTCTGCCATGAATAACTTTTTGCCCTTTTCCTGAATGGGGAAGGGGAGAAGGAGATGAATTACCATACTACCTGCACTATTTTAAGCAGTGATAAATGAAAACTCAATCAACACCACAGACATTTAACCTTCAAGTGCAGTAATTAGTGGAAATGCAGGTGAGAGGAACACTGAACCAGGAGTCTTCAGTCAAGAGTCCTGGTTTTCCAGCCAGTTCTTCCATTGGGCAACCTTGTAACAAGACCTTCAACAGCCCTGCTCCCTGGTGTCCACACCTGTAAAATGCGGGGGCAGACTAAATTTGTGTCTTCCAAAGAGGAGTACATAAGGTGATTATGGGAGGTACATGGATGAACGTTTTTAAGTTTTAATTTTTGTTCCTACAGTTACCATCTTTGTAAAGTTTTCCATTTACGATAGTGATTTAGTTTCCTTTTTAGGAATATTTTAAATAAAATGATTTAAAAATATTAAGTAAATAGTATATTTAGGGTTCACCCATATGGCAAAACCATAAAGGTGGTATACAAATCACTTTAGTTAGAAAACATTAGTCCCAGTGCTGATTTTCAGGACTAGAATTCTTTGATTTCCACAAGTTCATACTTATTAGAAATTTATACTAAATAGAAATAGGCAAAAACACTTGAATGCCAAGGAGTCATTCACATACTATGTCTGAACTACTAAATTTAGCTATTGACAAATCTCATGGATTCAGCAAGCTGAGGTGAAAGTTCACACCACCACCCAGGGAGCAGGAACCCAACTTGCTTCCTTGAACTTCTGCTCCACAGTCACCCAGAATGGTATGGATCAGGCCCTGGAAAATACATGTCTCTGCTCCCCACAGCAGGAGAAAGTAGTATGTGGCCAGGGTAGTACAGCCCAGTGGCTAAGAGCAAGTCCAAGGGGACAGGCTCTGGAGTCACAGTACATGGGGAAGTCCTATTACTTCCTATTTTACAACAAAGATAGTAATATATAAAATTCATTGCACCCTTACTAACTGGCTGATAGTGCTCTCACTTAGCCTTCACAATGACTTTATGAAGGAGCTACTATTCTCATTACTGCGGGATTTGGAGCCAGTATGCTTGGAATGGTATCCATGGGGATAAATTAGATAACAAACGTTAATATACCTAGACAATGCCAGGAACATAAAAAGGAGCAAAAAATGCATGCTACTTTTTAAACCTTTTATTGAAGTATAATAAGACAGAAAAGTGCATGGATCACAAGTTTATAGCTTGATGAAATTTTACATTCTAAACATACCGGTGTAACTAACACCCAGATCAAGAAACAGAACATAACCAGCACCCCAAGAAGTCTGCCTCATGCCCCCTTCAGTCACTACCCCAACCCTAAGAGTAATCTAACTTCTAATATTAACTATTATTTGAAAAACATTACTATCATCAACTATTTCCATTTTACAAATGAGGAAACAGGTTTAAAGAAGTCAAGTCACTTGCCCAAAGTCACCAAATTAGTAAGCGACAGAACCAGAACTTGAACTCATGCAGTCTGAATCCAAAGCCTATCCCCTTAACCACTTTACTATCCTATCCACTGGCGATTTTGTGACCAACAAAATGAGAGAACATATATGAGTGCTTGCCCAGCACTCAGAACAGTATGGGCTCAATGAATGACTGCTATTGTTGTCATCAGAGATGGGGCCTGTCTGATCTGGCCCTATTTACTGGCATTTACCAAAACAAGGAATTCTGTATGACAATCAAATAAGATGTCAGGTCTTCTCAGTAGCCTTTCCTGACAACCTCATCCCACCCACACCTAAGCAGAATTAAATACTTCTATATCTATGTTTCCAAAGCACTTTATAAACTACTCTAAATAGCACTCACCTCACTAAGACAGTTTTTTGTTATACTGTCTCCCCACTATAGAGAGCTCTTTGAAGAATGGTCCTGTCTCAATCATCTTGGTACCTCCGGGACAAATGTTCCTTAACTGGGAGCTCTAGGGTTGAGCTTTAGAGAATTCATGAATTTCCTGAAATTACATACAAAATTACTGAAATATTTCTGGGGTGAATTCCAGAGTTTTCAAGAGTCTCAAAAGGTTCATGTCCCAAAAAGGTTAAAGAACAACTTCCCTAATGCATAGCAAAGTGCTTGGCACATAGAAAGTGCTACCTGTAGGCAAAATATCAAGATAAACAGCTCTGGCCTGAAGTGGAAATATGGTTCCAGCTGAGATTTCCCCCACCAAAAGCCTTAAAGATGACATGACCATTAATTTTCTCCCATATGTTTCATCTAATTACTACCAGCACCCCTTCAATGATTGTTTCAAAGATTCTGTTGCAGTGAAGGTAATAGGTTGTCTCACTGAGAGGGACCTCAAAACTACTAAACTACCTCTGCTTAGAAATCAAGTCCTTAGAATGAAGAAGACATGGGTCCCTAAACTACCCCATATATTAACTATTTGTGTGCCTCTGAAAAAATTGCTCTTTCTCCCTTTGGCTCATATAAAACCAGCTGCAAACTTATCTTATTTGTCTTTGCATTGGCCCAAGCACCCAGCAAAAGGCCTTGGACTCAGCAGATCTTCAAATAATGTAGGTAAAGTGAATCATAACATTATTTCCATTAACACTACCCAGGCTTGCAAGTGATTTGTTACCATCTGGCATCAGAATAAAACTGTAGTTGATGTCTCCAAAAGAAATACTGGCTACTCTTTTCCAAGTGTCTTTATAACAAAACTCTGAATGCAAAACATTTTCAAGAGGGATGATTCAAGATAAAGCAGTAGAGTAAAAGGACTGCACAGAAAAGCTGAGGGGAGGGGGTTTGAACAGACACACAATGTAACATTAGAAAGCAAAAGAATCAAAATAAAATGGTCAAAATTTTTTTTTCAGATCCAGTTAGATGGAAGCTCTGAATGTTTGTAGACTTGAAGGGACCACTGAAATTATGCAGTTCAACATTTCCTGAAGTTCAAGCTACAGAATGTGATTTGGTGCAATGAAAAGAGGGTAAAGTGGTGTAACTTCAGGATATTTATTATGCACACCTTACACTCTTGCTGTAGGAGTTGATGGACATAAGCATATTAAACGGTTTGAGAAGTCCTGCAGTAAAGAAGCCAATTCAACTTTAAGCCTGCATTCTCCAAACTTATTTGCCCATGAACCCTTTTCCATGGAAGGTCTATTAACAGCCTATGGATCAAATGTTGGAAAAGGCCAACATTTCCCAAGGTCATGCAGCTATTTGCAGGACTTAGATTTCCTAACTCTCCATCCAGAGTTCTTTCTATTAAAAATCTTCAAATAAAAACCAGAGATGATGGGCTCACAGTTTGGATAAAGATCAGGGAAAAAGCTGTCAACTAGGCATCCCAATGGGCAAAGTAAAACAACAAACAGCCAGGTGGTGGGAATGAAGGCAAATCAGAATCAATGCTTTGTGCAAAGGGGCAGCTGCTGCTCATTTCTGTCTGCTTACTGCCAGAAAGAATATGAGAGCAGCATGGCCAGATTTTTTCCTAGAGAAGCTAGAAATTTCAATTTTTATGTGAAATTAATCTCCAAGTGTTAACCTATGCGGGTCAAACAAAGCATGCCTGCAGGCCCACTGTGTGTACCTTCTCCAGCCCACAAGCCACCAGTTTAAGAACTCTGGTCTACGCAAATTTTTATCTACAAAAGAAGACTTAATAAGAAACCAAAGTTTGATAATATACATAGGCCATCAGATTTAAAAATAAGGAAAGCAGTCTCAGCTGAAAATGAGAAAGGTCTTGGAGGCATACAGTAGAATGTATTGTTCATTTACTGTATGTTCTACAATACCAAGTATGAAACTCAGTACTTCCCTCTTAACATGCAGTTATCCAGACAGGTGTACTGACATCACCAAAACCCTTTACTGAGGACTCACTCTTTGTAGGAGACTCTACTGGGTCCCATCAAAGCAAAGCAAAGCAAAGCAAAGGGTAGCTCAAGGATTTCCTGCAGACAAAGGTTTTCTTCAAGTGCTGGAGAAAGCTAAAATAACTGTGCATGTAAGACTTAATCCCTCATGAAATGCTGACTTGCGATTGTCAACCACTGGGCATGTAAAACATAGTCCTCAGTGGAGAAAAACTTAAACCTGTTGTGCATTTGGCACACTTGACTTTTTGCCATGAGTGAGAAACATCATATACTAAACTGGCAAAGGCATAATCTCTCAAAAAGTATCCAATAACCAATGAATCGAAACTTTTTCTTTTAATGGTGGATGTACAATGTTCTCTTAAAGGAAATTTAGTGCTTGTGTAAAAATGCACAAAGTCCCAAATCTGCCCAGAGTATACAGCACACACCCAAATCATCTACTGCTCAGGCTCAAAGTATGAAATAGAGGCATCAGGAGTCTGTAGGACTGTGGAACTTCTGAGGTCCACACCAATCAACAACTCCAAAAAGGATGCCAGTAAAGAACAGGTTCCAGGCCTAATAATCTGTCAAAAGGTTACTTTTTACTGATTATACAATAGTTAATAATCTTAGCCACAATCAACTGGGTGCAGGGCCACCATGATGACCAATTCTATGGGGCATCATTTACACCGTATACTATGGGACGAGAACTCTCTGGAGCTGTGCAATGCAGAAGCATTGATTGCATCTGGATCAAAATAGGATCTTAAAGTCATAGAAGGCACTAGTAGTTTGGTTGTTAAGAGTTCTATTTAGGCTATGACAAGCAGGCAGTTGATCTAGCTCATGGAAGTCTGCTGGGAATCTATAATATACTATGGTGTTAGGCTATCCTGTTAACATGTGATTGTTTGCCCCGATAATGGATGCTACTAAACCACCAGCAGTGGATCTTCTGGCAACATTTTAGAAAAACTAAACAAAACAGATTTGCATCTCTACACATTCATAATCTCCTTGAGGTCCCTAGTAATCTAGACAGACCGTCAGGTTGAAGTGCAGAATGTGACCATGGAATAAGCTGACCAACTCTGGGTCTAAGTCCTGCTCTCTCTAAAAAACTAGTTGAAGAAATACTTTATTTTTGCTAACCAACCTATGACTTGGGAGAACTGGACATGATGTTCTTTAATACCCAGCAGTTTTAAATCTTCACCAATGGGACTAATCAGTTCACAATTCTATACTTGTATACTTCTCTATGGAATATATGTAAATTACCTGCCTGTGCCAAACATAACTAGTGCACTGGAATTTCACATTGTTAGGGGAAATTTTTAATTTTATATGACATCTTCAGAGATTCCCTTTCAATCTAAGAATACCATGCTCAGACTGAACTAACAGCAATAACTGGTTCACCTTGTTGGAAAGTATGCAAAGGATAATATGAGTAGGCTTCAAGATGCTAGAAGGGAAGCTTAGTGGTCTAGGTGCTGGACTCTGCATACCCAAATTAAGAAACTACAGATTCATATCCCAGCAGGGTCAACTCAGACTCTATTATGCTTTACTAGATAACTGAGTATAAGACAGCTTACCGCTCTATGACAAGTTTCTGAAGACCTTGTAGACTAAGTCCCTAGTGTGCGATGAGGCACTTAGGGAGAATAAGGCTTCGCAATCATTTTATAAAAAGAAATACACTTTCATTCTTTTACAAAAAGCAGGGAGGGAATCACATCTATGAAACATACTATGTATACAATGGAGAAGCAGAACCATCACCATCCAGATGCCCAAATAATATGAGATCCTTTGAGTTAAACTCTGCTATAAGCATACAATATTATAGATTTCTAACATTCCATTCTTGGCTGATGCAAGTCTATAAAATAAACCTAAAATTATGCACAAACTTTCTCTTTCTGTTAATTTTAAAGGCCATCAAATCCTTGGAAATAGTATCAACCTCCAGCTGTTAAAATTCAGAAGTAATACACTCACAGTACTGTCTCCATTGGGTTTATCACTGCTCAAGTCAATGGTGCATTTCAGAGCTGGGAATATTTCCAATGAAGTTTTCACTGCTAGTAGTAAACACCACTGCTTCAAAATCCACATTATGTCAGCATTTAACAGAGGGTCTCCCTCCTCTTGAGCAGTTTGTCCAAGAATACAAATTCAACCCCAGGCTCAAGAGAAGCTGAAAGTCTTCACAATAGTTCAAAATTCCTTTTATGTTCAACTATAGGCTTTCTGCAAACTGAGGATCTGAGCTCTCTCTTTAGGGTAGTGACTATAGTTCTTCCTGGACACAGAAGGCCAACAAGGAGATTGTCACACACCAGCACAAAGCAAATGCCATTACCTATTAGTACCCAGAGGAGAAACAAGGTTCAGGGCCCTGTACTGTAGAGGAGAGCACTGTAATGCACTGGAAAGCACAGTGGTAGAAGGGGAGGTGGATGGGCATGTTCATCCCTTATAGCAAACTGGTTGGCTCTGCAGACTAAGTAAGATGGGTACTCATTACTGTGCCGGTTGGCACCTATGTAGTAAGTAACAAAGCACAAAGCATCAGATTAGATTTTAGGTGGAACCACAAGCTTGGAATGTTCTGGGATCCAATATAATGTCTATAGGAGCATTAGTATTAAAATGAAAAGTCAATGTCTGGGAAACAGTTAAGGTTCCTGCCCCTGGTATACTGGAAAGAGATGTAAAGACCATATCTTCAAGCGCCTGAGTGGAGACCTTCTTCTAATACAATGAGTCCTGTGGCCTTCTGTTGGGAACCAAGCAGTAATTAGTTATAGCCCAACTTTTCAAAGTATCAGTTGGTGCACCTACAATTAAACAGGAATAGGTAATGAACATGAGACTAGGCAGAGGACATTTAAGTATGAAGACTAACTTGTCAGTAAGTTTTACACACACAACATAAAGACAGGTTCTGTCTTAAGCACTATTCTAAGTACTATGCCAGAAGCCAAAGAGAATTTTTGGCAGGTCCCATATTCATTCTCCAGAGAATCTTGCAACCTCTTAAAATTCCGTTTAACTCTGACAAAATGCATGAAATTGTCAGATGGTAGAGTTACACTGTTGGAATGAGTCCCTATGACTTACATTTTCCCCACATAGAGGGAAAACTATAGCAATACATCTTTTCTACCTTTTGGGGAGGGCCCAGACCAATTTAATACCTTCCCCTCTCTCCCCCTCCAAGAAGACCCCTCAAAAGTAAAACACCCTTGAATTCCTTCCACGCCACCCTCGAAATACTGAAAATCAAAGACGATGCTTTCCAAGTTTTGGGAAGCTGTTTGGCATGGGACCGCCACCTTCTGTTTACACCCAAGTCCTCCGGGAGCTTCCTGGCCCCTTTCCCTCACGAACCTTAGAGCCCCAAGCTGGCTGCCCTGCCGGTCTAGCACAGGAGCAGGAATGCGAAGGGTGCCAGGAGCCCAGGGCAAACCTTGTCTCAGCGGCTCCAGGCACCTGGGAGACTCGCCCAAAAGGCTGGGCCTGGGCCTCGCGGTACTGCCACATCCCCCGACTCCCACCGGCTGCAAGCGCCCCAGGAACTGCCGGGCCCAGCTGAGGCGTCGGCCCAGTCTGCCTCCCGCCCCCAGGCTCGACCCCCTCCTCCCCGCCGGGCCCCGCCTCGGCCTCTCGTGCTCCTGCCAGCCGGCAGCGCTCGTACCTGCCGGACCCGGTGCAAGGCGTCCACAAAACCCTCGGCCTTCATTCCCACTGGAGCGCCCTGCCCCTGCACCAGCTCCGCCATTACCGACCCCGCCGCCTCCGCCGCCGCTCGGCTCCCCCACCCGGCCTCCCGCTCCGTTTGGGGACCCGTAGCCGGAAAGGGAAAGTCGCCCCACTTCCGGCGGAAGGGAAGAAGGGACGCTCGACACCAGAGAAGCCGTGTTTGAGAGGCGGGACCAAGGCACGTGACCGCGATCCGGGCGGAAGCTGGGGACCGGGCCACCGACCTGAGAGACAGGACTCGAGCGCGAAGCAGCAGTTGGATCCACAAGTACTGGTCACAATCCCGCTTTTCCTAGAAGCGACTTGATAACCCGGCCAGCGATGATGTCGTGACAGACCCTTGTGACTCGCGTGTCGTCCTGAGGTGTCCGGCTGTGAGCCCTTTGGAATCTCAGGAATGACGTGGCTCTCCCAAAACTGCACTCCGAGCAGTCATGGCTCACTACAAATTTGACTTCAGCAAACCGTTCAGAAATGGCCATTGGCATGGAATATTGAGATAGAACGCTTTGAAATGACCCTGTAAGGCGTGGAGGGCAAAGGACACCATCACAAAATGTTAGTGGCCCACGTTCACAGGGATTCCCGGACCGTGTACTTGCACGAGTTCTGGTAACAGTTTGCAGGAGGATGGGTTAATGCCTTTTCTCCCCGTGGGTTCCTGGTGACACCGCTGCGGAATAACGCTCCAACTGGAAAGCCAGCATGATTTCCTCTTACACATCATTCCCTTATGAACTCTGGGACCCTGGGGGAACAGGAAATACCACAGGAGCATCATCGCTTCCGTGCTTGCAGAATCAAAACCATATTGCAAGAGGATTTCTCGGAATGCTTAAGCAACTTTTTTTCCATGGTAGTAACTAGGTATAGATTTTTCAAAACAAAGGAAGAAACCTTAATACTAGAATACGTTTGAGTATTTGAGGTGAATTTGCTAATTTTATAAATAAGAAAACAAAAACCCCCAGTAATGAGGCTTTAAGTTATGAGATTTAGAGACATACATAAGTGTTAGTGACAAGTCCAAATTGAGGTGCCCACCTGTGGATTAACACGATAGCCCTTATGTTTAATATTTCCCAAGCCCTATGGTGCCAAGGAGTTGGATTTTAATGGAGGGCCATGTTAAGCATTTTATGTCTATCTTGAAGTTTTGAAGAAAGATGGGCTCTAAGAGAGGGAACTAAAGAAATAAAATTCAATGTGATTTCTCTTGATGATCTCCTGCCTCAGCAAGCTAGGAGAGTTTTGGGTTTTGGAAAGAAGTGTGAGAGTTAACTGGTCAATAATTTAAGAACTGTTGTTGCTTTGTTAATAACTTCACTACTAGCCTATGGGTACTTTCAGAGCAGAAACTGAGTCTTCTTTTTCCCTGGACCCCTGGAGTTTGGTAGGTACTTAGGAAACTCCTTTTGAATAGAATAATGCCAAATTGGAATTATTCCTGAATTATGGCAAAATCAAATTGACTAAATTCCAAAATTGAAGATTATTGCTTTCATCCAAAATGTTACACCCTATGTAGAAAAGAAAAACATAGTTGACTGTGTTGTTGTTGTTGAAGTGCTGTCGTGAGGCAGAACTATGCTAATACATCTATTTGTGTGTGTGTGTGCCCAGCTTGGGTATGTTAAGTGTTTTAACTTTGCTAGGCTTGTAAAAATCAAGACTATTACATCAACATTCATGAACAGCGATGGTTCTACTGACCCAATATTGGTGATACTAGTGTTTTGAATATTTTTTCCATCTCTGAGGTATGTTGATTCATCCATATTCCCACTGGCTTTCCCTGTGAGTATGAAGAGTGGAAACAAGATTATTGGCCCAAATATAAGGCATATTCCAAGATCTGGTTCAAAGGCCACAAAATGCCTAGGCCAAAAGACAGTGTTCTGATACCCGCTTCTTTACTGGTTGAGTAGTTTTGGACAAGTTACTTATCTCTAGGGGCTCAGAAGAGGATGAAGACCCAGACTCATTCATGTCCACTGTTAAATGTTCTACTAATACCGTGGACATAACCATCTTAGCACTAATAACAATTGCTTTGAATTAATTGTGTAATTGTTTGTTTATTGTCTATATTTTTCACTAGAATAAATCCTCTGTGAGACAAAGACAGTGTTTGTTTTATTCACTGCTCTCTCCACAGCACCTGAAAAAATGCATGGTTCTCAATACATGTGAAATGAATGGGAATGATTTCTAAAAAGGATATAAAAAGATTCTAAGAGGTCAAAAATACACATACTCTGGTTGTGACTAGATTTGCTTATGAGACTGTCACCTAAGTAAGCCATCCAACCCTGGGATCTAAGATATTGAAATGCTTTCTTCTTATATTACCAACTAAAATCCATACTAAAAGAATATCAGTAAGGGTATAGATTATGCTGCATTAACAACCAACCTCAAAATCTCAGTGGCTGCTTGGTTGCAAGATGGCAGTGTAATATGCTACAGGGTACCATATCCCCACAGGATATTTGAACAACTAGCAAAAACTGGCAAAGCCATCTTCCTCAAAACTCCAGAAAAAGGTTAAAGTGTTGGGAAACTGGGTGAATGCCAAATCAAGAAGACACATCTTTAAATACAGGAGAGGGGAGCATATGTGGCTCAAGCCGTTGAGCGCCTGCTTCCCACATGGGAGGTCCTGGGTTTGGTGCCGGTGCCTCCTAAAAACAAAAACAAACAGCCAGCAAACAAAAAAACCAACTCAGGGAAGCTGATGTAGCTCAATGGCTGAGTGCCAGCTTCCCACATATGAGTTCCTTGGTTCAATCCCTTGCTCTGTTACCTAAAAAAAGGTACAGTGGGAGAAACCCTTGGTATCATTGCAGGCCCCTCTCCCACAGCCTCCCTGGAACCTCCCATAGTGGGTCGCTGGCCGTGTTCCAGAGGTGCAGAGTAACCCCTATGTGCATATTGGGGTGCCTGTAGGTTGGTGCCAGTTTATCAAGTGATAGCATGAAAGACTGAACCAGAAAACTCATCTCTGGCTCACCTTCCAAGAACTTGCTCTGAAGGCAGAAGCAGCTTGTGGATAACTCAAGCAGTATAAGGAACAAGTAATTTGAAGTTGCCTGGGGGAAGGGAATACCTACTTTTTTTTT
The DNA here is from genome assembly GCA_029593785.1 of Cabassous unicinctus. Classification (NCBI taxonomy): domain Eukaryota; kingdom Metazoa; phylum Chordata; class Mammalia; order Cingulata; family Chlamyphoridae; genus Cabassous; species Cabassous unicinctus. The sequence goes on along the minus strand of JAQZBX010027544.1, from coordinate 7,634 downwards.
CTTTTTCTTTTTTTTTAAAGTCTTACAATAGAGCATCTGGAAGGAGAAGATGGTCTATTTAATAGGAATGGAGGGGGTATTTGAATTCCTATAAATGGAAGAATTCCTAAGACCATGAGCAAGCACAAGCCCAGGACAAGACTGAGGCTCAGAAAAGATGGAGAGGGCTCTATACTTCACATTCACCTTGGGCTGATCTTGATAGGAGGGCTAAATGCTGAAGGAGAGCCCTCCTCAGCCAATGCAGAGAAAATTTTCAAAGAGAGTGAAAGTTGTTTTTCTCTGTGTATGTTGGTTTGCTTTTGTTAGGTCCTGGCACTCCAGGAAATCTCTACCATATCACTAGCTTGATACAAACTTAAGACACAAACAGCTCAGAATTTAGAGCTGTTTAGATTTAACATTAAAATTTTAAAATGTACAGTGTGGAACAAACGATTACAACACAAAGAAACAGGAAATTGTGGCCCATGTAAAAGAACAAGATAAAAATCCAGAAACCATTAATGAAGACGTACAGACTTTGGATGTACCAGACAAAGACTTAAAAAAAAAAAAAAAAATCCTTAATATGGTCAAGTAGATAAAGGAAAATGTAGAGAAAGAACTCAAAGACATCAAGAAGACAATGAATGAATACTGTGAGAATATCAATAAAGAGATAGAAAATTTTAAAAGGAACTAAACAAATACTGGAGTTGGGGACAACAATAACTGAAATGAAAAATTCCCTGTAAGCTCAACAGCCAATTGGAGCTTACAGAAAAAAGAATCAGTGAACCTGAAGACAAGAAATTGAAATGATTCAGGTTGAGAAGCAGAAAGAAAAAGAACAGAGCCTAAGAGACCTATGAGACACCATCAAGCGTACCAGTATGTGCATTATGGAAGTTCCAAAAGGAGAAGAGAGAAAAGGGCAGAAGGAATACTCAAAGAAATAATGGCAGAGAAATTCCAAAATAGTGAAAGACATGAATATGCATATTCAAGAAGTGCAATGAACCCCAAGTAGAATAAACTTGTAAAGAACCACACCAAGACACATAGTAGTCAAACTGTCAAATGCCCAGGACAAGAAGAGAATCCTGAAAGCTGCAAGATTTCTAATCAGAAACCATGGCGGTAAGAAGGCAGTGCAATGGAATAGCTACAGTGCTGAAAAAAAAAATTGCCAACCAAGAATTTTATATCCATCAAGACTTTCAAAAAAGAGGGAGAGATTAAGACCTTCCCAGATAAACAAAATCTGAGGGAGTTTGTCACCACTAGTGTGCCCTACAAGCAATGCTAACAGTTGTTCTTCAAACTAAAAGGACTTAAGGTAAAGGATTGAGGTGGCATAAAGAAATAATGGGGAAGTGGATGTGGCTCAGGTCTACCACATGGGAGGTTGCTGGTTCAGATCCTGGTGCCTCCTAAAGAAGACAGCAAGCCGGTGCAATGGGCAGGTGTGGCAAGCTGACACAACAAGAGACACAAGAAGAAAAAACATAATGAGAGACACAGCAAAGCAGGGCGTGGAGGTGGCTCAAGCAACTAGGCACCTCCCTTCCATATCAGAGGTCCTGTGTTTGGTTCCTGGTGCCTCCTAAAGAGACAAGGAAGACAGACACAGCAAGTGCAAGCAACAAGAGGGTGGGGAGAAATAAATAAATCTTAAACAGACAAACAAAAATAATGACCTCTGGTAAGTTTAACAATATGGGTAATTATAAATACCAGTACTATTGTATTCTATTTTTTTGTATGAAACTACATTTTTTATTTCTTAGAGGTTCTAAAGTGCAAATGCATAAAAGTAATGATAAATCTATGGCTTTGGGTATATAATGAATAAAGATATAATTTGTAACAAGTACAACAAAAAAGTGGGAAATGGAAGGGTATAGGAACAACATTTGTGTATGTTATTGAAGTTAAGTTGGTATCAAATCAGATTTAGGATATTCAATTTAAGCCACATTTTTTTTAGGCCAGTAAAAAGAATTTATTTGGGAAAGGAGGGAAAGAACAGACCTTGCTGAGAAATGGGAGAGAAAGACGGAAATATACATCAAGATTTGGTGTGGGCCCCTCTAGGCAGAGAGCGAGCTCTGCCTCGTGTGATTACCTTCTAAACTGTTAATTATTCCACCCCCTTGCTAATGATAAGGGGATGGACCCCAGCGGTTATTGGTTACCCCACCTATTGTGGGACCAATGGTAAGGACTGTTTGGAATATCCGGGCCTATGGGAGTTCCCGGAAAGAGAAACTGGGACCTCAAGGTTAAACTCAAGGTCCCAGCAAGGTCTTGCAGCCAAGTTGTCTGCTGGACATGTGGTCTTCCAGCCATGTTGTCTGTCAGCCATGTTGTGGGTCCTCTTTCCTCCATTACCCTGTACTAACCTGCCTCAACTCCTCCCTCAGAGAGTTCATGCCCTTATTCTTAAGGGGAGTGCTGAAGGGCGATGATCATTCTGCAGTTACTTCCTGCTATTTAGGGCAGTAGTCCCTGCCTGACGGCATAAACCTCTCTGACTATTCTATTGAGGTTGAGGGAAGACAGGTCCGACACTGTGGTTGGAACTAAGCCACATGTTAACCACAAAGAAAATATCTGAAAAATTTATACAGGTGCTCTTTGCCTAGAGGAGCCCACACCAAATCTTGGTGTGTGTTTCTCTCCTTCTCTCCCATTTCTCAGCAAGCTCTGTTATTTCCCCCCATTTCCCAATACTTTTTACTGGCCTAACTAAAAAACACGCACACACACACACACACACACACACACACACACATACATACACAGAAGGAAATGAGAAGGAGCTTAAAATGGTACACTTCAAAAAATCAAATAAATATGAAAGTAGGACTTAACAGAAGAATTGAGGGATAAAAGGTATAAGACATACAAAGACAAAATAACAAAATGGCAGAAGAAAATCCTGTATATTTGGTAGTTACTTTAAATGTTAATGGATTAAACTCTCCAGTCAAAGGCAGAGATTGGCAGTATGGATAAAAGCATGACCCAACTATATGCTGTTTACAAGTGACTTACCTTAAATTCAAAGGCACAAGTAGGTTGAAAGTGAAAGGATGGGGAAAAAATCCTTGCAAATAGTAACCAAAAGAGAACTGGGGTGGCCATACTAATATTAGATAAAATAGACTTTTAAGTCAAAACTGACACAAGGGCCAAAGAAGGATACTATATAATGTTAAAAGGGCCAGTTCAACAAGAAGATATAACAACTATAAATAAACATGCACCTAACAGCAGAATCCCAAAATGTATGAAGCAAATATTAACAGATTTGAAGGGAAAAATAAATGGTTCTACATTAGTAGTAGGACACTTCAATACACAGCTTTAAATAATGGATAGACATTCTAGGCATACGATTAATAAGGAATAGAGGGCTTGAACAATATGGAAACAGAATAGCAGCTATGTATGACTAAGGAAGGATAGAGAGATTGAAAGGTGGTTATTAAGGGATAGAGGTTTTTTTTTTTGTTTGTATGTTTTTTCATTTATTGTTATTAGTATTATTATTGGTGGAGTAATGAAAATGCTCTAACAATGATTGAAGTGATGAATGCACAACTATGTGATTATACTGAATACCATTGGCTGTACACATTGGATGGATTGTTTGCTTTATGAATATGTATGAATAAAATTGATTTTAAAAAGAAAAAAAAAACTGCAATTCTTTAAACCAGCTAGACCTAGTGGATATGCATAGTAGGCTTCATCCAACTATAGCAGAGTACACTTTTCTAGTGCACCATGGATCATGTTCTAGGATAGACCATTCATTAGGTCACAAAAGAAGTCTCTGTACATTCAAAGATAATGAAATCATAAAATATATTTTTTCCAACTGCAATGGAATGAAGCTAGAAATCAATAACAGAGGGACAACTGGAAAATTAACAAATATGTGGAAATTAAACAATGCACTCTTAAATAACCAATGGGCCAAAGAAGAAATCTCAACAGAAATTAGGAAATATCTTGAGGCGAATGAAACAAAACACAACATACCAACATTTATAGTATGCAGCAAAGGCAGTGCTGAGAGGGAAAAGTATAGCTCCAAATCTTACATTAAAAAAGAAGAAAGATCTCAAAGCAGAGACCTAGGCTCCCAACAGGAGAATCCATAAAAAGAAGAGCAAACTGAATCCAAAGCAAGTTGAAGGAAGGAAATAACAAAGATTAGAGTGGAAATAGATGAAATTGAGAATAATAAACAATAGAGGGAAGTGGTTGTGGCTCAAGCAGTTGGGCACCTGCCTACCACATGGGAGGTCCCGGCTTTGGTTCCAGGTGCCTCCTACAGAGGACGAGAAAGACAGCAAGCTGATGCAGTGGGATGGTGCGGCAAGCTGATGCAACAAGATGATGCAATGAAGAGACACAATGAGGAAACACAATGAGAGACACAACAAGTGGGAGCAGAGGTGGCTCAGGTCCTGGTGGTTCGGTTCCTGGTATCTCCTAAAAAGAAGATGAGCACACAATGAACAGACACAGAGAGCAGACAACAAGCGCAAACAAAGAGGCGGGGGGAGAAATAAATAAAAATAAATCGTGGGAAGCAGATGTGGCTCAAGCGATTGGGCTCCTGCCTACCACATAGGTGGTTCTTGGTTCGGTTCGTGGTTCCTCCTATAGTAGACAATGAGCTGGTATGATGGGAAGGCATGGCAAGCTGATGCAAAAAGATGATGCAACAAAAGACACAAGAAGAAAAAGCATAGTGAGAGTCACAACAAAGCAGGGAACAGAGGTGGCTCAAGCAATTTGTTGCCTCCCTCCCACATCAGAGGCCCTAGGTTCAGTTCCTGGTGCCTCCTAAAGAGACAAGGAAGATAAACAGACACAGCAAGTGCAAACAATGAGGAGGTGGGGAGAAATAAATAAATAAATAAATAAGTCTTTTAAAAATATAAATCTTAAAAAAAATAGAGAAAATAAATGAAACAAAATTGGTTCTTTGACAAGATCAATAAAATCAACAAACTGTTAGCTAGACTGACAAAGAAAAAAAGAGAGAGGATGCAAATAACTTAAATCAGAAATGAAACGGGAGACATTACTACCCACAGAAGGAGTATAAGAGGATACTATGAACAACTGTATGCTGAGAAATTAGATAACCTGGAGGAAATGGACAAATTCCTAGAAACACAAACTACCTATAGTGACTCAATAAGAAATGGTGAGAAAAATAGCTAGAGAACAGACTGAAACAGCCTGGAAAAAAATCTTCTAGGGTTTAGGACACCAGGTGAAGGCTGAACACTGCCCAGAGGAGAGAGGCACAAAGGAGAGGAATCATGACAGAACTGTGAGTTGAAACCAGTGGCTGCTGTTCCTGCCAGCACCCTCCCCCACACTAAAGACACTTTAGAGTTGCTGGGCCTCTGGCCCTATGACTACAGAAAAAGGGAAGTCCAGGAATCCACCATCCCAGGAAAGGGGAGAGAGAGGGACACAGCCTAAGGCTGACTCAGCTTCTGACCCGCAGATTTGGTCTGCTGTATCCCACCAGCCCTTCCAGGCTGGATGGGACCACGCCATTGTTTGCCTTGGGAGCCCACAAGGGGCTAAAGATATACAACCCTCCCAATTTCTTTCTCTACTTACCGACACTCATTGTTGAGGACTCAGAGGGGAGTGGAGGTGTTTCCTACCTGGGAAAGGGGAGGGGGCTGCCAAAGAAGGCTGGAGAACTGTCTCTGAGAAGTTTGAAGTACAAGGCAGGAAGCTCTATCACATTGATCCATTCCGTGTTGCAACAAATACACTCCAACCAGGCATTGAACTGAGAGCTGCCAAAGAGAGCCACCTGCCAACAGACCAAAGAAGTGCACAAAAGAAATTTAAAGATAAGTAAGAGAGGCTTTTTCCGGTCTTTATAGCCTCCCTCCCAAAGGCCCTAGGAAGCAGGTCTATTACCAATTATTGGGCCTAGAGCCCAGTTTTGAGCAACTAGCAGGGAAAATTCTAAAAAATCCAGGTTGAGCCAAGAATCAAAGAGCAGTGGTAACACACAGCCTCCTGCAACTAAATCCCTATAAAAGAGAAATTGAACCACTATTGGGTATATACCCAGAAGAACTGAGAGCAGTGACACGAACAGACATCTGCACACCGATGTTCATAGCAACATTATTCACCATTGCCAAAAGTTGGAAGCAACTCAGGTGTCCATCAACCTTACTGGATAAACAAACTGTGGTCTATTCACACGATAGAATATTATGCAGCTATAAGAAGAAATGAAGTCGTAAAGCATATGGCAACATGGATGAATCTGGAGGACATTATGCTGAGTGAAGCAAGCCAGACACAAAAGGGCAAATACTGTATGAATGCATTACTATGAACCAAATATATTGTGTAACATATTGTTTGATCCAAAAACAAAACAAAACAAAAAAAACTTTTATATGTATCCATTACATTTAATGGAGAAATGTATATATTTATTCATCTGTGTTTACTTTTTAGTTTTTAATTGTTTACATTTTCAATTATTAAATGTACAAATAAAGTTAAATTAAAAAAAAAAGAGAGAAATTGAGCATCTGAGTAAACTACATCCTAATCAGATGCCTAGACATAGGCAAAAAATTACAAGCCATACTAAGAAAATAGAAGAGATGGCCCAAGGAAAGGAATATATCAGAGCCCCAGAAAGACACAGGATTTGAGAGAACTGATTAGCGAGATGCGCACAAATTTCCAAAATCAAATTAATAAGTTGAAAGACAATATGGCTAAAGAGATAAATGACATCAAGAAGACATTGAGTGAGTGCAAAGAAGAATTTGAAATCCTGAACAGACAAGTAACAGCTCATGGGAATGAAAGATGCAAGAGGCGAGCTCAAAAAACACATTTGAGGCATACAATAGCAGACTTGAAATGATAAAAGAAAGAATAAGTGATACCAAAGACAGAATACCTAAAATTGAAGAGAGCAAAGAAGAAAGAGAAAAGAATAGAAAAAATTGAGCAGGGACTCAGAGAGTTGAATGACAACATGAAACGCAACAACATATGTTCCATGGGAGTTCCAGAGGGAGAAGAGAAGGGAAAGGGGGCAGAAAGCGTATGTGAGGAAATAATAGCTGAAAATTTCACAACTCCCGTGAAAGAAATGAATTTACACGCCTAAGAAGTGCACCGTACCCCAATCAGAATAAATCTGAATAGACCTACTCCAAGACACATTACTCAGAATGTTAAATGTCAAAGATAAAGAGAAAATTCTCAGAGCAGCAAGGGAGAAGCAAATCATCACATACAAGGGACGCCCAGTAAGACAGTGCAGATTTCTCTTTAGAAACCATGGAGGTGAGAAGACAGTGGTATGATACAGTTAGGATACTGAGAGAGAAAAACTGCTTTTTTTTACTGCATACATATAAATTTTTTAAAAAATCATACAATATGTTACACAATATATTTGGCTCATAGTAACACAATCATACAGTATTTGTCTTTTTGTATCTGGCTTGGTTCCCTCAACATAATGTCCTTCAGGTTCATCCATGTCATTATACGGTTTAATACTTCATTTCTTCTTACAGCTGCATAATATTCCATTGTGTGAATACACCACAGTTTGT